>JARQSW010000489.1:2805494-3067326 GCA_030142375.1 Calameuta pallipes
AGAAAAACGCGTTCAAAGTTTTGTCAGGTATGCGGCTCAGGTACGCGCGCTCATGTAAAGGACGCTGAACAATATACCTAGACTGCTCAGATCGTTTTGAACTTTGTACCCAACCATCTTACATGTATATACTTTCGAAAAATAAAAAAATCGTTTTTTCAAAAGTGTCAAACTCTAATAGCCCCTTAATATGGTTCCAGAAAAATATTGATATGTTTATATGCAAGATTCATCTTTCAAAGTGAGTTATCCTTATTACGTTTAAATCACTTGAAGCTTTGTCGGCCTTGACTTCGAATGCATTTGACTAGATTCTACTGTGAATAGTTAAAGAAGCAGGGCCGCAGCATCGTTATTTTTTCCAAACACACATACCAAAAGGTTCACACCAACAGTCAATGGTATTGGTTGGAATAGAACGGAACATTCAAGCCAAGAGATCCCTCCTACTGCATTAGGACCCGAGGCATGTTCAGGAACGTATCTAAAATGGTCGGATCCCCCGTTCATGCTTGAACGATATAAGAAACAATAAAATATATATTATAAAATAATATATCCCAGCGTCATATTACGAGATACGAAGAATAAACCAAAAATTGATACGTGCTCAGAATTATTAGCATTGTCCATCACTGTACTGTTCACTCGCTCATCGTATGAAATAGATTTATTACGCACAGGGAGCGGCTTCCAGCTGTTTGGTATTGCCGTACCTTTTCAGGGTTGGTTGATTCACGTACCGTTAAGTAGGGGCACTCTGATGCAACGTTACAGCAGTGAATGTCGAGCGGCGACTATCTTTCAGTACCGTGCAGTACCGTGAGAGTCGACAGCGGAAATGGCTGCGGACGGGGACGAATATTACGATGGGTTTCGAATTTTCGTGTGGTTGGCGGACATTGTTGGTCTTCCGATCGATCAGGTGAGTCAGGATATAATTGCGGACAATAATTTCTATGCAACTCACCTGAGACTTCAGATCTGTTCAGCTCGATGAAAACGAGCTGTTTCTTTTTGACTTTTGACAGAAACGTCCTGTTGGTACTAACGTTAAGCCTGGCATTTTATAGCATCTACCCGGTACGTCGTTCCTATTTTGGATGTATGTACAAGAAACTTCAGGAATATTGAGTCTGTACTTGATAAATTATACTTCGGAACACTTATTGACATTGATTATTATCAGTTTGTTACTTGCGCTCGGCATGAATATTAATACGAATATTGCATTAGTCGTGTAGAAGCCAGAGTATTTCTTATGTAGAGGAATGATAATGTTATAAATCTATCATGTAAGAGCTCTCACTGTTAATCGACATGATGAAATGATTCAGTCGTTAGGTGCCGTTTATTAGAATGAGAAAAAAATTTGTTATACCGCTAGAAGGAATTCTTGTTCGACGACCTAAAAATAGCGATGAAGCAGCAAATCCAGATGCGTTTCCGCCTTCGTTGCGTTCCGTTGCGTCGCTTTGGTATGCTCGATAGTGCATCTAGTTTACCGTTGTCAATCATCATAGAAACGTCATTATCTTTGGCACTTACTGTCCTTATTTATAATACTTGCTTTAAGTATTTCTTTACGTTTGATCGCTGCTGATTAAACAATTTTAAATGTCTTGAATGTCATGCTGCAACGTGTTAAGCATTGTCTTAAAATGAATTTAAGTAGCTACGTGGGCCGCGCACATTCCAGAAAATAATGATTTCGAATGCTCGCAACCTTCCCGCGCTCGCGTTTAACATGTTCTACTATCTTCATAGATAGACAGAGAATTACGTGAGGTATTATAAATTATAATGGTATCAGAGTATTAGATAATGGTGTGTCAGATGATATTGATTTATTATCGACACTTATAATCATTATTAAGGCAACTGTTATATAATTAAATTGATCAAAGTATAAGATCTACAGAAAATCAATATATTTTTTTAAAGCTGTGTTTCTCAACAAACTGAATAAAGTAAGAGCGTGACAATGATTTTACGAGATTTAAAAGATAAATGATTTACCAGTGGAACTGTGATTCAACGCGTGAATCGAAAAATTTGACTTCTGTACCATTATCATATTAAGCGCAGCGGTGACTTTGCTGATCTTTTCGTTCACGCCATCCTATACTATCAAATCATGACCGCTTCGGTCACCGGTGACCGACGCGGCCTGAACGGAAAGTTTATTACAGGTCACCGATAATCGATACGGTGTATAACGCGTTACGGAGACCGGGAAGTACTTTCTATCTCAAAATTAAATATCGTAATTTATATAATAATACATTCTCATACATATTTCTGCAGGATACACTGTTATGTGTATAATACTTTTATGCAGAATAATTGACAAATGAAGGTGTGAGATGAATGTACTTTTTTGACGCGAAAGATACTTGTGCCAATATTTTGCATGCATCTTTATTCCTTTATTTCGCAAATATTCCTTACGAAAATGTCATTTTAGTAAATGTCGAACTTACATAAATCTGTTTACACTTTTGTTGGGTAAAGAGAATGTATCAGTGCTGCCTAATTTATCATTTTCGTAATTGGAAATTCAAAATGACCATTTGCATATGCAGTATGACACCTTAACGAAAACATGTATGATGTTATAAAACATTTTAAATATTTATATTCAGTATACAATATATAGATCATTATCCTGTGAGAGTTGCACTTTGCACTTACATAAATGCTAAGCGATTAAAAAAAAATAGATTTACATATACATATATTTATTATTATTTGTCATAATACACATGAATGCACTTGGGCACGGTTTATATGTTATTATAACATAAACTGCTACTATGGTGCTCGTGCATGGCTGCGTCGTATATAGATAGACACATGGTATACAGAATAAAATTGAAATATATTTTAGCCTGCAATTAATTGCAATGCGTTATAATGATTATTTAATATTAGTATATTTTGCATTTTTTAATCCCACCCCAAATCAATAGTATTTATTTTTATGTGTTAGTAGTTGACAATACTTCAATTGATCATTTTTTGTAGATGAATTTCTTGATAACGCAATTTGCTGCATTGGGCCTGGCCAGTATATTGAGAACTTCACTAAGTCCCAAGTTTGTTACACCTGCAATTCGCCATGCTTTTGGACTCATCGTAGGTCTTGCCTTTGGATACTTCTGTTTCGGCAAGTAAGCCAATACTTTCCCTGCGCTCAGGGCGTGTTTAATTCGTAAGCATAAGTATTGAGGATATTGTGCGATGATTGATGTTTTTTTCCTTTTTTTTTTTAATTATGAAATGATAATGTCTGTAATATTGTTGATATTTATTCTACATGTGACATACGAATGTCACACTTAACATAAAATCGTTGCAGACAGGCAGTGCATCTGGCTGGTTTACCAGCACTATGTTACATTGTGATGCGCACGCAAGACCCAAAAATTATGCAAAGGTATCTAAAATTCGTTTTCAAGGTTATTGCATTTAAAAATTTTTATTTGAATTTTGAAATTTTTTATCCTTCAGGATGGTACTTGCTGCTGCACTGTTCTACCTTTCCTGCATACATTTTCACCGTCAACTCTATGATTATGGATCCTATACACTTGATATCACTGGTATGATTTGTAGTGTCTTTAGAAATGCGATATCAACATTTATTTTGTCAACGTTATTTCTTAATTGAATTTTTCAATGTTAACAGGACCGCTGATGGTAATCACACAAAAAGTAACTAGTCTGGCTTTCAACGTACACGACGGCTTTACACGTCGCGATGACGAATTAACACCATCTCAGCGTTACTATGCCATTCGGTATGTTCTATTTCCGTTTAAGACATCATCATCGTTCCCAATACGTTCATGTTGTATAAACCAGGTGCAACTTTTCTTCGTTTTAGAAAGCTACCAACCGCCTTGGAATACTTTAGTTACGTCTTCCACTTCCAAGCACTGATGGCGGGACCGATTATATTCTATAAAGATTACATAGATTTCATACACGGAAGTAAAATACGTGGTGCGAAATCTCTCACGGTAAAGAATCATTTATATGAATAATTTTTGACAATGTTCACATTGAAACAAGTATGAATCCTTTAGGGTTACCATGATGAAAGATCCGGTATGGGGCATGAAATTATTCTGGAGCCATCACCAGGATTGGTGGTGATAAAAAAAGTATTAGGGAGTTTGATGTGCGCCATTATTTTTGTCAACTTGATACCTTCGTTTCCTATTCAACGAATAAAAGGTTCGATCCTCGTATTAAATCTATTTTTTTATTTTGTTCTTAGACGCCATTTCAAAGAAACAGTTATAAATCAAATATGCATCTTTTTCAGATGATGAGTTTTTAGAGGAGACTTCATTTTTATACAAATTCTGGTATCTGATCATAGCCACAATGTTAGTGCGTTTTAAGTATTATCATGCTTGGTTGTTTGCCGACGCCATTTGCAATGAGTCTGGTCTTGGGTTTAACGGATATGACGAGACTGGTACACCAAAATGGGATCTCGTGTCGAACGTCGACGTTATTAAGTTCGAGGTATAGAAATATTATTAATTAGTTTTTGTAAATATAATATATTCTTATATTCTGCTTTTCTCTCGATAGACATCTCTTAGTCTTAAGGACGCTATCGAGCAATGGAACAAAGGTACCAACCGTTGGCTCCGGATGATCGTCTATGAGAGAGTCAAGAAAAATGGGACAATATTAACCTATGCGCTTTCTGCTATTTGGCACGGTTTTTATCCGGGATACTATCTCACATTTGCTAGTGGAGCATTATTCACCTTCGCTTCGCGCGCTGTAAGGACTAAACAAAATTATATTGATTGGTTGGAATGGTTAATTTTTAAATTTTTTAGCTGACGAATATTATGTTTTTATTTGCTTCTTACGTATATTCAGGTACGTCGCAACGTTCGACCTGTCTTCCTGGGCACAAGGACTGCCAAGTTTTTCTATGACGTTTTGACTTTCATCGCTACCAGAGTAGTCATGGCTTACTGTACGTTCAGTTTTATTCTCTTGGAGTTTATGCCCAGTATCAGACTGTACCTGTACGTATGACATTATAATGTGAATTTTCAACTGTATAATTAATTGTATGGTAAGGGAGCTGTTAATGATCTTTTGACTTATGTTTTTTTACAGATCTTTGTACCTGGTTCCCCATATATTGGGACTAGTCGCGCTGGTTGTTCTTCCACGATTTATGAAATTTTTCTCAAGTCCAAACCGTGGAACGGAAACTCGTGGTTTTACTCAAGAGACTCTCAATGGCCAAGCGCATAAAATTTATTAATGTATAATCGGAATATTGTCAGTTCCTCTTGTCCTAAAACGCGGCTATTTTCGACATTTTTGATATCGTCGAATATTTTTATATAGACAAACATATTTTTCCATGAATACTTTTAATAAAAATAATTATTATTTATCGTTGCACTATTTCGTGTCTGCTATTTGGTTAATTCCTATCAAATTTCCTGCGTTTAAGTTGTACCCACGGTATTTCTAGCTTGATCTTAATCAACCTTACTGCTATTACCATTGATTTGGGTTATTAAACCTTTCTTAATTTAACTTTTTTTATTACGATTCACAGGAGAAATATAAATGGTATTTCATGCACGTCCATGCATCCCCACGCGGAGAGGAACAATTTAAAATATTCACACGTTCCACACGCGCGACTAATTGACCCTGCACTAACTGTGCATGATGTCCGGGCGTTGTTGGTTGCTCGTGGGCTGTCAGTCCGCATTCCTTTAACTGGGTTTTTGCTGTGTTTTTCAGTGTTTTTAACACAAAATTAGTAAATACTTTTATGCATAATGAAAAAACAATATTTACAGGATAAATACTTATAATAAACTGTATTGGATGTAACGATTCTTGTGGACTGTCAGTCCGTGATATAACTATTAGCAGGTTGATACTTCATCCAATGACGTAATAAAAGTCTACATCATAAGTATATGTATACACAGATGTAGAATGACTTGACTAAAGAATTTTGAGAAAATCTATCAAAAATTCTAAATGCTTTTCTCGTGAACTCTAGCAACGTTTCGATAAATACCACTACACGAATATACTATAGTACGTATATATATATATGCGCAATAGTATCTAAAGAAGGTACGATCGGTGGTCTATGTAGCCTAATACCTGTAAATCCTCACAACTGTAACAAAACCGGATTGATGTAGTTCTATCCACTTGGCTCTAGATTATAAGTCGAGCATGGAAGATTTAATAAAAATGGGGAGCCCTTACGCGAAGATAAATCCATCTTTGCAAAATTATAACTGACTGGAAAATATTAAAAAATCAAAGATATACCTAGTCACTTTGTATTCATTGAGAATTATGGTTTATGTTTGTAACGTCCTTCACTGTCATAGTTCATAAGCCAAGATCAGTGTTCTAGCCATTTATAACATATCTGCATGTATGAGAAATGCCTGTACCATGGCTAGGTATATAATATATAATGGCTGCCTTCACCGGGGTTACTTCCATGCATATACCTAATAGAATATCGTCCGCATAATCGGGTAAAGTGAAGCAGCAAAACTACCTGCCTACTTCGGAAGCCCTATTATACGGTCACTCGGGCACTTCGTAGCTGTAAAGACCACAAAATTGTGAATCAGTCTCGCGAATCAGTTGACACGCCTCGGTTCTAGCCGCAAGTTGCGGCACTGGCAACGTCACTTAAATAAAAATGGTAATACAATTTGTGCCAGGAGACGCTGGACTATTTTAGATTATATTGACAAGGGATAGGTCATAGTTTATAAAGATTCTACGAGTGATTCCATGAGTTGATATTTTGGTTGTCGGATAACTGAACTTTCATCTTACTGAACTTTCAGAATTTGGGAACGTTCGTCAAGCTTGGCTACGTCATGTTGATTGTTACCTTGATACTGATGTTCTGGACATCCATGGTCAGGATGCATGAGATCCCGGTTCAGTACCCACCCTGCTTCTTCAATCCTCTCTGTACCTGCTCCAAAGCCATACCTGATCTTGGTATTGTCACCTGCCAGAATGTTCCAATGACGAGGATACCGCAACCCATCAATTCTTCTAAGATCTTTATGTTGCAACTGGAGAACAATGGATTGCGTTCGTTGCAGCCACAGTTTCTTCTAAATACAGGTATTTGCTGTTTTGGTATTAAGTTATGCGGTTTCTTTAGATAATCGTACCATAACGAGTTTCAGGTACGTATCTTCTGTAACAATTACGTGTAATGATAAATTTTTTATTTCTGATATAATGGGAATCTGCTAAGAAATAAAAAATTTTCATTCTAATTGAGCTTTCCTTGTACCGGATGTTGTATGACATAGTTCTTCATACGTAGGTCTTTACAAGTTACAAATTAAGCACAATCCGCTGTCTGACATACCGGATGAAGCTTTTCTAGGGCTTGAGCGATCTCTCTGGGAACTTGAATTACCGTATAATGAACTTGTGCGGATACCTAGCAAGTCATTCCGTCATATGCAAAAGATACGACTTCTTGACCTCACAGGTAATTATATTTTGTATATTGTAGTATATAATTAGGTGTAAATTAATTAATGGGGATTTGCGATTTTTTTTTATCTTTTAGGAAATAAAATAACCAACATCGCACCTGACAATTGGCGGGGATTGGAAAGATCATTATTGATTTTACGTCTTGCTGACAATGCTATTGACAAACTTCCTGCGGATGCATTTGCCGGATTAACTTATTTGGAGACACTTGATCTGCGTGAAAATCATCTTAAGGATATCGATCCTACTGTATTTCGAGATGGCATGGGACAGCTCAGTCATTTATATTTGAGTGACAATCAGCTTACGAATATTCCTTACACTCAGATTTCATCTCTGAAGCGTATGAAGGTTCTTGATCTTAGTTATAATAGGATTTCGAAAATGATTCAGCCCCAGGTCGAAGCTGAGATACGTGGACTTCAAATATCTTTGGATGTTCTGAGATTGGATTATAATC
The DNA here is from genome assembly GCA_030142375.1 of Calameuta pallipes. Lineage (NCBI taxonomy): Eukaryota > Metazoa > Arthropoda > Insecta > Hymenoptera > Cephidae > Calameuta > Calameuta pallipes. The sequence continues at coordinate 2,813,515 of JARQSW010000489.1, forward strand.
AACTTGAAACTCTGCCGATGGGATCGTTTCAGCATTTTTATAAAGTCAACAAAACATATTTTGATGGCAATCCATTGTCGGTTATCGAGGTGCAATTTTTTAATGGCTTTTGTCGATTTCCGATAACGATTTTTCGTCGTTAGAAAGTTATCTGTATAATTTTTTTCATACAATTTGCAGGAAGGTGCCTTCAGGGACTCGAGGATTCGCGAACTCTATTTTACCGACTGTGATCTCCTCGAAGTGGGCTCACCGCATTTTTCTGGATTGGAATCGTCACTGGAGTCTCTTGATGTGTCTGGGAATAATATAACTGATCTCCCTACTAGATTGTTCCACGAATTTGATTTTCTGAGGACCCTGGTCTTTCGGGAGAATCAAATCAATTCATTTGCACCAAGTATTTGATCTTTATTTCACATAGTGTTTATAAGATTTTGTTAATCGGATATAAAATAAATATAAGATCATGATCGAGGGGTTCATTATTAATTAAATTTTACAGCTGAAGTATTCAACGGATTTCAGTATTCCTTATATAATTTGGATTTGAGTGGAAAGAAGAACAATCCTATGTCTCTTCAGGATTTAAGGCAAATGCGTAATTTACGCTTTCTCGCAATCTCCCGTATGCCACAGTCAACATTGTCGCCGGATGATTTTTTGGAATTCGGAATGGACATTAAGGAGTTGAAGATCACTCAAAGTAATTTGGACACCATAAAGGCACATGCGTTCATGCATGTTCGTGGAATAAAGTATTTAGATTTTTCGGAAAATGCTATATCCTCCATCGAAAATGACGCGTTTTCTGAGGTACTTAACAATTTTTTTTTCATGGTAGTTAAATATCAAATACAGTATAATTGTTTTTTAACCATTTTTTTTTGTAGGTGGGACATTCCCTTCTTACATTAAAAGTATCTCATGGTCTTGCAAGCTCCATTTCTGAATTGCCAAGTGGACCACTCAAATCTCTTACGAATTTGCAACATTTGGATTTTAGTAATAACAAAATCCAAACAATGCCTGACACGTGTTTCCATTTCTTAAAAAGAATAAGGCGCATTGAATTGCAGGACAATGAAATAGAAAGCATACGTAAGGGTACGTTCCAGGTGGGTGACGTTACATTTTTTTTATACAGTATAGATTGTCATTTTTTTAGTTTTAAATCTATTAATTTTACAGGGTGATATACATTCCTCCCTCGAGGAAATAGACATCTCATTTAATCAAGTAAAGAATTTACAAACACATACTTTTGTCGATCTGTCATTATTGACAATTATAAATCTGGGCGACAATGCTATAGCTAGAATCGAAAGGCGGGCTTTCATGAACATGAATCGCTTGAAGTACATTAATTTGCGTGGAAATAACATCAAAGATATCACCGACGAAGCTTTTCAGGTTAATCTCATTGATCCATACCAGTAATCAGATAACACAGGATTATATTATGTTTTTCTTCTTCTAATCTTTCAGAATTTGCCATACCTTGAATTTTTGGATCTGGCCTATAACGACCTCAATGAATTTGATTTTATGTCATTCGATCAAGTCGGTACTTTATCTTCTTTCAAAGTGAACGCTAGTCACAATAAAATTCCAAAATTATGGATAAACGTTACAACCTTTCCACCACCGACAAACGGTGAGTAATAAAGTACAGCCTTGAATAAATCAATGATTATTTATCGAGTTGATCCGATTAACCTCCTCTCGGTGATTGTCAACCGCGCATGCGCGAGTGCTTATAGTGGCTTAGATTCAGAGTCACAATAATGTACGTCAAGTAAACAACTATATTTTTTACAGTTGGCGGCAACTTACAATCCAACATAAAAGTATTGGATTTGAGTTACAACAATATATCCGAGATAATGAAGTATTACTTCAAACCTGTAGAATTTTCACTGACCCATCTTTATCTGTCGCATAACGAAATTGGCAACGTGACCCAAGGAGTTTTTGGAAATCTACATCATTTACAATGGCTTGATCTCAGCTACAATGATCTGCTGGAAGTGGAGTTTGATTGCTTTAGGAACACAAAGGACTTACAGGTCGAATGGCTCGTTAAAATTATCCTTGTAAACTGAAAGTGATCGATTCGTTATATAAAATGACATAAATGAATGATCATTTTTAAACGCAGGTCCTCTTGTTATCACGGAACGAATTGTTAGATATACCGGCAGAGGCTCTGAGGCCTTTGAAAAAATTACGTATACTTGATCTATCTCATAATAAGTTGCGTACATTGCCCGACAACATGTTCACCGATTCTGGAATCGAAAGCCTGGATCTCTCGCATAATCAATTTATGCGACTTCCTATAAAAATGATGTCGCTTGCAGCAGCCTCGACATTGTCGATCCTGGACATGTCGTGGAACGCACTTTCAGGTGTACACAACACAGATGCTCTATTCAGATTAAGAGTAAGTACAGTTTTTTTTCTAAACAGCATGACATGCGTACAAAAGTGACTCATTCAATATGAATATAATTCTTGTCCAAAACAAAACGTACAGGGTCTCACGTGGCTGGACCTCTCATACAACAGACTGGTTAGACTCGATGATGGAGTATTTTCTGATTTGCCAGAATTAACATACTTGGATCTAAGTCACAACAAGCAATTGGTCCTTGAACCACATGGGAGAACGTTCAACGGACTCGAAGACTCTCTTCTAACACTTGGACTCAGTAACATTTCTCTCTTGAGTGTAAGTGTTGGTTAATGACGTCACATTGACGAGTCCCCAGTCAGAGACTCAAAGGGAGGAGGCACATAAGAAACATATTCTCTTTAGAGCCGAACGGAAATGAAATCTTGCTGTCTTGTTAAGATTGAAAAATTAATTTTTTTTAAGGATTATTTGTTCCTAGTTGAATGTATCTATGGGCGTTGAAAAATGGACTCAGCAATTTTCAATTCTTCTCGGCTCTTATATCTTCCTTCACTTCCCGGCGTAATAATTGCACGAATTTGTCAGCCTAACCAATAATTCCGTAGCGTCGATGTCGATGTCGATGCCGCGACGTACGTACCTTTGCTTACGTTCTATCCTCGTGGAGATTTGTCAATTTTCATGTGCACTATTGACTGGATACTGAATTTCATCAGGTACCGGAACTGCCACTTCGTAGACTGAGGACACTCTATCTGGCAGACAATGAGCTTGCTTCAATACCGCCGGAAATGGCTTCGAATCTCACATCCTTGCACCATCTCGATCTCAGTCACAATGATTTGACTCTTGTGCCATTAATAACTCATACGCTACCAGAATTAAGGATTTTTGACATTAGCTACAACCCTATCACGGTCATCACTAACACCAGCTTTTTGGGCCTTGCCGATAGCCTTATCGAATTGGATATAAGGGAACTTTCATTGTCCATTTTTGAAGTGGGTATTGACTGTCTATTTATTCATTATTAATGAATTATTTATATTATCATTTGTACTGTCTTAGGCTGGCGCCTTGTGCAAAGCTTCAAAACTTCGTACGCTACTTATATCCGCGTATACGGCAATAAAGAATTTTAATCTACCTAATATGCTCGAGTACAATTACGGACTACGTGATCTGCTAATTAATGTGAGTATCCGTTATGCTTTGAAATTATATAGAAATATAAAGAAATCTTAATTTGCTTATTCAGGTTGAGAATTCGACCAATTTGGAAAAGGAAATGAAGGGACGTTTCCCGTACAAGCTTTTCAATATTACTTTAACAGGCAAAGGCCTAGTTACTATACATAGCGATATACTAAGGGTTGGTATTTAGAAACAAAATAGTATTTAATCTACATTTTATACTACGATACATTTTTTTCAAGGGAATTCGAAATCCGCATCTTCACTTTGCTCTGTACAACACTAGCGTGATTAAAGTTTCGCGGGACATCTTTGAACATGCAAGCTATACACGTAACGTCACAGTACATCTGCAAGGCAGTAATGTAAGAACTATTGAGAATCCGTCATCCGGGCACAAACCAGGCGTATCAGGAAAGCGATTCCTGATGAGACTTCGCACTGCTGGAAGTTATCTGACCTGCGACTGCGACATTGGGTAAGATGGCGACGCGGTCTTTTCAAAATTCAATACTATAATGGATGCAGCTCATGATCTAAATTACTTCTTATTTATTGAAGCTGGATCGAAATGTGGCAACGTAAACACAGACAATACTTGGAAGACAGATGCATCGGTTCTTACGGGTTGTATGGCTCTTATAATTTTTATGGTGACTACGAACGCGAAGAAGAAAGCGATTTTAGTTGCTGGGACAACGGTTGGGACGATAATCTGCGCGAGACATTTTGTCTCAACAAAAACAACATGTCCGTTTCGCAAGCTCTGAAAGCAGACATCGAGTGTGGATGGGGTGGAGCCAGTTGTCTTAGTTTACCAAGTTTTCTGGGACTTCTAATTCTAACAGGGATTCTGGTGATTTGAAAATATATCTAAGAAAAAATTGCCACGGCATAATTGGTTAGAGTGCAGAAACTCATGCAGAGAAAAATGTAAATTACGATCGATTCTTCATTAATTGCGGAGTCTTTTATCGTTTGATAATCAATGATAATAAGGATATTGTGATCATTCGTCTGTTCACTCTCGTTAGCATTTTGATGATTTCATACGATTTTAATGAAGGTGCGCGCAATACCGACGGAAATATCTTTCGTTTTGTTCAATTACGTAATTCAAAGCAAAGGAAATAATATGACGGGCATACTTGATATTTCGCTTTTGACGGTTGTACCGTTGTACGATAATATTCTTTCGTCTATAAGTCATTTCTCAAGACTGAGTCCTTCGACCTTTAAGATAGAATTTACGTCAAAAATCATCATCATCCCTATACCATTTTTTGGTATACCCACTATGACGAAACTGTTCAATCAGTATTGAGATACGTAGACGTCATATTAATATTAATGACAGTTTAAGTTAGCGGATACTTTATTTGTTGTCTTAGCCGGTGAACTTGTTCGCATTGTCCAGTTCAGCCGTACAGCATGATTTTAGTCAATATACCAAAAACCATTTGCACGATTGGCGCGACGATAGAGCCGAAAATAAATACTAGACAAATATAAACACTGATTAATTGCACTCCGAGGACAAAATACTTGATTAATATTTGACGACGATCGCTCGTGTTCAGAATACTTATTGCTCGGTCTAGTATAAAGCGCAATATGTGCAGGAAGACCTGAAACATTAACAGGTATGTGGCTCAGCTGTATTGTTGAATATCGATTATGAAATTTTTGTTCACCTCAGCAACGGGAGCTACATTCACTATGATATAGAACAATGCCAGAAGTGATCTGCCTGTGGCTTGACCCATAACCCTGACAAGAGCAGCAAATGAATATTCGCTACGTGGTGTCCCATAAGTTTCTTGATAATTCGCCAAATATTCCCTAACCTCATACAGTAGATTGTCGTTCTTTGATGCAGTAGCTTCAACTTGTGGATATTCTGAAAAAGTGCTTAAATTATATTAAATGAAACAAGAAATGCAAATCTAAACTCTACCGATCGATTCGGCTAAGCAAGATGGCCAACAGGTACGACGATTTGAATCGGATAGACTGTAAAGATTTTTCCGTTTATATTCAGAACCGTATGAGTGTATTGATGGATGTAGCATAGGAATGTCTATTTCGGGTAGGCGTGAAGTTGTAGTCCAGCTGGTTGGAAATTTTTCGCAATATTTCCAGTCGCCTGAATCTTCAGGTTCTTGACAGGTGCCTTTTGTGAATCCTATGGTCGTTATATCGTCCATCTTTAATTCCATTGGGCTTATATCTTCCACAACGATTTCTTTCCTGCTTTCGTAACTTTTAGTCGATGAAATCTACATAAAGTAAATAGTACCGTTTGATTTTTTTTTTCTTATGATGATTCACCACACGAATATTAAAGTATGACATAGTGGATATTGCTGTGGAAAATCCCACTGGTAAAGGTATCTTTAGAATTAGTTATATAAATTGAGGTGTTCATCATCTTTTGGTCTATTGATTATTACGGCGTCCAGGTCTACTTATCACTTAACTATTAGACTTGAACATGGAAAATTCTATTCTAAACAAGAATATACTTGTCATAGAAATTAAACTGTTGCACTTGACAGTTAAAAGGTAAAATTGAATTACCGTTGTTATGCGTATCGGAGTCAAATTTTTAATTCAAATTATCAATTGCAATTTCTGGTTTTATTGCGTGTTACCTTGTTTACTTCACTGATGTTGTTAACCTGAGTAGAATCTTTGAAATTATTCATATTGAAAAGATACTCTAGAATGAATTTTCTTTTTTCAAAAAGGCTCATTCTTGATCATGCAAAAACGTAATATTTCTTGTACATTGATTGTAAAAAAAAGTCAAGTAACAAGCTAAAAGTAACGAATAAAATTTTCAAGAACTTCTAAACTTGTAAAAATCAAGGAGCTTGCCATTCTGACATAAACAGTTGAACTTTTGAAGTTGGTTGAAGAGAGAAAAAAAAAATCTGCAGTGACATCAGTTCCTATATGTATTAGGGATTAAAATTAGCGATAATTAATTTTATGAATAATGTCAGTGGTACTTTTTTGGAGATTAATTTATTGATTCGTACTGTTGAGCCTTACATAGGCACTAAATAAGAAACAGTACAAAGTAAAAATAACTGTGATGGGCTGGTTAATTACAATCTGTCCTCACATGATGACTGTGACCCTTAACGCAATTGTTTGAATATGCATCCTGTGTTTAAAAAATATTTATCGTAAAAAGAAAAAGACCCGACCCGAAGTATGCGATATGATAACGAAGATAACAATAAATGATTACTAAGATTGTTCAAAAATCACCTGGCAAGAAAAACAATGACCATGAAAAAAAATGTCAAAGTTAATTATGAAACTGAAAAAGTAAGTTTTTCTTTAAATTCAGGATGTACTGATGTTTATACACCATATATGAACCAACATGTAGAGCGACGGATGTCACACATTGATCATAAAATAAGTTAAGGACGATTTACGATCTATGAAAACTTAAGGCCATCCCCAAACTATCATTTTCGCAAGTCCTTATTCAAAGCTGAATTTAATAATGCGGTGCGCATCGATATGACTACTTTTTCCAATTCCTCGACCTTCATCTTAAGTATCCTATTATCCTTTTCCAAGTCTATGGCTTTCTTATTCATTTCTCTTTCCTTGACCTTTTTGTTCATGCGTGACTTTCTCGAGGCTTCGTTATTCTTGTCACGAGATTCTCTGTAACTATTGTCAGACATGCCATCCTCAGAATCACTTTCTGCGTATCGTTTTACCCCCCTACGGCTTTCCCTTGGCTCTTTCTTGACGAGTTGCTCGTATGAAGTTTTATAACGTTTAGAAGTTCTCGGTACACGCTTAGAGAAGCTTTCACAAGTCTGTGTCGTTGAAATTGATGAAAACGTTGAAGATAAAGAAGACGTAGACGTGGACGCAGACGTAGAAGTTCCAGAGTAATGCGCCGATCGTTGTCGGACTGGCTGAACTTTTCTTGGATTGTTATTTCTGCTATTGTTCAATGTGGACACTGTTGTAGATTCTGACATCAACGATGAATGTGTAGAATCACTTGCGGATGAAGATATTTTGTCCTGAAAGAAAATCATCAAATTATCACATAAACGCTGATATTGCAAACTCTACTGTACTGACTGGCTAATAACGTATACAGTTAATTTACAAAGGGGTGTGGCTATTGATATAACGGTTGCTTACGTCATCAAGATACGACAGCAAGTCGAATTCTGAGTTCTTTTTAGGACAGACGACTTCATCCCAGGTATCCTGATGATTTTTGTAGGAGCCTAATGTCCCAGTGTAAGTTTCACTCATGTCGATATTGACTGAGGATGTATGGTGATTGGATGTTGTGTCATCTTCTCCGACGTCAATGTTGGTGATCCAGGGCAGAGGATGCTGCGCGACATCCTCAGCTATGATGTTGGGTATATCATGACTTGTGGAATCGCTGGTGCCGAGTAAGTTTAACCAAACGTCGCGTACGTTGATTTCTTCTGGGACGTATGATGTATTCTGATGTTCCGTTAATTCTTCGTATTTTATTGGTTGCGCTGTCGGTATCACGAGGCCATTGGACAACTTCGAACCAGAAGTATCACCACCGACAGTAGTGAACTTTCTACCTTCTACGCTTGAAGCTCCCTTTGCATCCCCCTCTTGGATAATTGAAACCTGATTACCATCCACTTTAGTATCTGCAAAGACGTGTGAATAAATTATAATGACTTTTCAACAATTTACATGTTTCCCCTAGTCTTGCTTACATAGGAAAACTCTAGACTGGCGAACCTACCTGATATTTTCAAAGCTGCTTCTTCACCTATAAGAATATCGCATGGTTCCTGTAACGGTATTGGAAGGTCTATACACCATCCGCTTAGATCCTGAAAATTCTCTTCCCAGTTGAATGCCACTGGACTCGGTGTAGTTATCATCTCCTGGGTATTTTGTGGCAACGCCCAAGACTCCTGTAATAGTTCGGATTCCATCTTCGGACTCAGCATCGGTATAGTCTCTACATTTAAATAGGTCTTTTCCGTATTCCCCGTCGGATAAAATACGTCCTCCAAGGGTCCTGATTTCACGCCATGAGTAACAGAGGACAGATGCGGAAGATGGCTGCATGATTCTTCAACCTAGAGAAGTCGATGTGCATATTCGAATAAAAAAATTCTTCCATCCTTGCGTTCACATATGTGAAATTCTCATGCTTACTTTAAACTCGCCTCCTTTCTCAAATGAAATGTTGCTGGCCGTTGGGCAGTTGGCGATAGGAGGGATTTTGAAGACCTGCAAATGTATTGAATTAAGATAATCAAGATAATGGTAACTGAGGTATAACCAACGAGATTAGCTAATCATATTGTCTGTATTTTTTTTTAAATTCTGAATCTGATTGGCTTATCTCGATGGTCAAAGCGGGATTAATTTTGTTGGAAATGGTTCCAAACTGGGCTGAATTTATTGGCGGTGCAATTCATTTTTTTCCATAATAATTGAGTCATACTCTAACGTCACTCGAACGTTGCGTGCGGATCGAACGAAATACCTATTTTCGAAGAATATCCAGCGTTCGATATTGGCGCTCTTACGTAAGAGACTTAGTTTTGAGCTGGGTTGTTAAATTTAATATATGATAAATTTAATACAGATGATTTACATACATTCAGATATATGTAATTCAAACCTCGTGAACAGTCATAGTTAAGAACGTACTATAAAACTGTACTTTTTCGTAAAACAAATTTTCGAATATTACAAATATGCATATAAATTATAGCGTTATATAATCTATATGATTTCTAGCATGACAAAATTTTATCAAGATTACGTTAGCAAACTTTAACATGGTGATGAAACATTTCTGGAAATTAAATAAATTGCCCGCGTGTCTGAAAGGGGATCTAATGGAAATTACTTAAGTAATACAAGCGGCGACGACGAACCGTGATTGTAATGTACGATAACGAATAAGGAATTAGAATAAAATAAAGAATCTCTCGCAAAAATTACTTGTTCTTTACGTAACATATGTATATCAATCATGCAAACTCACCCTCCTGGAAATTATGATATTCGGAGTGTACTTCGTTCGGGCGATTGAACTTTGTCGCTGGGTTTAACAAAAATTGATGTTGGTGTGATGTAATTGTCGGTGCTGATGTCAATTGAGGAAGATCGTCCTTTTTAGAACAATCAAGGCGCAGACAGGGTGTCGAACGTAGCGTCGCAACCTGCCCCAGCTGAAGTCGTTAACTGAATGCCTCAATGCGAGGAGCGACTCCACACTTTACGCATCACGGGATTGGAACGGCGTTTAATTTTGAGCACGCAGCTGCTACGTCAGATACAACCAATCGCAGAACAGTATGATGTCACACCTGGCCAATCCAGTTGAAGCGCTTTGGTAGTACCAGATAAATCCACGTCATTGCCAAGGCTACTTCAAACTTTTTTCTTATTGGTCTAGAGCATGTCACGTGGTAACCTCACTGGTATCTTTATGCGGAATTCGCTCGTGTGTCGATAACGTCATTTTTATACATACTGATATCTGTTAGAGTATGGGTTTATGAAAGTTCAATGGCTTTCCAAAATTACTGAACCTTGTACCTCTGACGTGTCTTTTTGTCTTCCGCATTAATGTATTGCTGCGTCCTGTTTTCCAGAAAGAAATATTATATTGGAGAAACTACAGGAGAGAGATTTTGTATTTTATTATTTTAAATCGGTAATATGAACTTTTTTACGTACAGATAATAAGTAGGTGGTATTGTAAACAGTCATGACCCTGAATGGTACATCTGGAAATTTATTGATTGATATTCCTATGTATATATTATATATGCCATACGTTGGGAAAATTTTTCGTGAGATTGGCAGTGGCGATTCATTCAGCATTTCAACCAGTTAATTAATAAAGCCCATCGGACACAAAATTACGTAACGACGTAAGACGTAAGCCTAAGGAAACCAACCAATCAGAATTTAGTGCTGTACCCTTGGAGGGGGGAATACTAGATTTTGATCGGTTGGTTTCCTTATGCCTACGTCGTTATGTTATTTTGTGTGTGGGGGGCTTTATAGGTTTATTAAATTTATAATAAACTAAAAGAATATCGCAAAAAATAATTAATAATTGGATTTATACTATATTCATATCATTTGGCTTTTTTAATTTCTAATTCAAAATTCGTGTACAAAATTCTTTTAATATATTTTGTGTTGAACGTATTAAGCAATATTTTCCTTTCAAAGACGTGACGTCATTAGCACATCCTGTTTAATAAAATAATGTGCTGAATCCTTCTTCCTGTATGAGACTTTTATTTGAACGTTTGTTAACCTTGTAATCAATTTTGTATACCACGGATTGAAGATACTATTTTTGAAGAATATTTATTTGAAACATAAATCAGTGAGGAAGGAGAAACAAATAATTCCACCGATTTATATTTGTTAAATAATTGACACTGAATTACAATGAACGATAGTACCGGCGACTGGAAAAAAATACAGGTATAGTTTTATATACAAAATTTGTTTGTATATTATTTACTTCGAAAGTATTTTGCTGTGTAGAAGAATATATTCCATTCGTATTTGATGTTTGGCAACATAGCAAATAAGAAATAATTTTTTTATTGTAAAATATGACAACATGACATATGGCATTATCAGTTGTGAGATAATCAGAAGATATTCATTTTTCAGTTTGTCATTGCCATTATGACTAGAGATTTCGTCAGAGGTATAGAAATAGGACGCTCCAGTGAGTTTTCATTGATAACCCAATGTTGCTAATCAGATAATTGCGACTGATTTTGATATTACAGTTCTCGTCAATGAGCCAAGTAATACGAACGTTCGCGAGTACTTGACTATCATTGAGAAAATTGATATCGGTATGAATTTGATATATATTAAAGAATTTAGAATCCTTTAATAATAACTTAATTTTTAATAAATTTATAATATCGTTGATAATTGTAAAAATGTATATTGATTTACTGTCTAATTATTTATAGATAATGAAACTAATTCCTGTACTGATACGGATAACAAAGGTACTGGTTTCATTAGAGTATGCGATAAAAACGAAAAAGATTCAAACGCAAACGCTCTTATCCAAAATCATTTAAAGATATCATCATCATCTAAGATTGATAGCCTATCCGTTGACAATGATTATTCGTCATTGGGAAATTTCAATAAAATCGATGGAAAGATGCATAGAATATTACCAATAAAGTTTTGTAAAAAAATTGATTAAATTTGCGCATCATAATTATTATTACGATCGACCATTACGGTAGTACCAATAAAGGGAAATGAAATTTTACTGGTTATTGAAAGATGCTTTAAAAAAATAAAAAAATAATTACGGAGCATAATGGTGCAAATCGAAAGCAATTAATACATCAAGAAGGTCATATGACAATCTGCTTGGTTATTTGAAATTTCAATAAAAATAAAAATGTTTTGTTTTAATGAATATTTATTAATCATTACATAGTAGCAGCGGAGCAATTATGGAAACATATGAAGCATTTAAGGAGAAATTTTTTAGGCATTATAAACATATAAATTACAACGGTCTTCTGGACTCATCGCTATACGATTTAGCGCCATGCTTTTGGTATCACCTAAAACCGTAGCATTGTGCATCTCCCTACTCATCTCTGGCCAACATATGAATTTTCATCTCTTCTCTAATATTACCTCTTGATTATGTTACTGCGAAGATTTGAAGCGTGTGAATCGCCTAGGCAGAGATGAGTAGTGAGATGCACAACGCTACGGTTTTAGGCGATACCAAAAACATGGCGCTAAATCGTAGCGGCGAGTCCGGGAGTAAGATTTTGTGATCATCGCCTCCGTCGATAATGCATATCCCGTCGTAGCCGAGCTCAACGTGCTCATGAACATGTAGCGGGTTACGTTGAATTTAAAAAAAACTGTGAGAGTGCAAATCTTCAGAATCTTTCAGTGATTTATTAGGTCTATCTATAAGTGTCAGAAGCTTTGGAATAACAACTTTAATGACATAGCAATCTTATAAATTTGACATATTAATTTTACAAATTTACCGACTAATTTAATGAATGATAAGACAACATGTTGGGGCCACATTCCACTCATTGCTAAAGTTGGCTATTTCCCTTTCAGGGGTATAAGTTCTATGGAACGTACCTGTTACAAGTGTGTTCGAAAATGAACCGAGGCAACGATGCTCGCAGCACTATCGGCTGATATTCGAACGCACCTGTCATAGGTGTGTTCGCATACTAATCATATTGTTTACGTTTGCAATTGATCTAATTGTAAGTCAGTCTAAGTGAAAATCAAATTTTACTTATTATTTAAAGATATTTTAATTAAATAAAAAAACTAATTGCGAAACAGTCAGGAGCATATCAAGAGCAATTAATTCATCAAGTATATCATATAAAAATCTGCTTTATTTGGGATTTTAATAAAAAATTTAAATTTTCTATTTTTATGAATATTTATTAATCATTACATAATAGCAGCGGAGCAATTACGGAAACACGTGGAGCATTTAAGGAACAATTTTTTAGCCATATAAACATAAATCTTTATTTTCCTGACGCTCTTCTGTCCACCAAGCTACACGTTCATGATCACGTTCAGCTCGGCTACGACAGGATATGCATTATCGACGGAGGCGATGATCACAAAATCTACTCATCTCTGGCCTAGGCATCTGCAGTTGATAAATACGTGCGTTATACATACAATGGTACATTGACCGTGTTCAGCAGAAACAGCACTGAGGGAAAAAATACATTTAATTCGTCAATTTATCATAAAACTTACAACAGTTGTAAAATTTGATCAATCAAAGGCTTTTTGTTCTCTCAGCGTTGTATCTACAGAACACAGCCATTATTGATTATTCGCTTAGCGAATCATGGAAAAATAGTAAATCAACAGAAAATGTTTCTTTAGAAACTCATTAATTTTTTATACCTTGCCAACTACCACATGCTCTCATTGTACACTTAATAATTAATATTGCACCTCTGTACAAGAACGAAAAATAAATAGAAATTTTTTCCCAGACTCTCTTCAAATTTTTATACTCTACTGATTATTGTTTTTATTTCAGAGAAGGTAAATTCTTCCATTTGCAGAAAGTACCATGACAATCGACTGCTTGTTTAAAATATGTACGATTAAGTATATATTATTTGAGAAAGGAGTCAATTTTTGAGAGATAGGGCGACTGACCCGCTTTGGATCTGGTGATTCTAGGTGAAGATCGCAAAGACTCAAAATTCCGAATAATATTTATCCTATTCAATTTTCCAAAACAAATTCAATACCAGAATATCTACAATTCCTTCATATATAATTTTTACAATAACAGTCGCTTTTACTCCGTCACGCTATTCGATCACGGATTGTAGCTTTTTGGCTTTTGTTTACAACAGATGATCTCTCGTTCTAATTAATGGCAAATACATACGGAATCTTATTAATCACCATTTATTAAAAACTACCAATTCATCGACAAGTAAATCTTCAAAGCTGAAAAGAAAATTTATGAAAACTGGCAAAAAAAAATTGAAACAATAAACAAAATATGCATGTCAAAAACTAATATAATACTGAATATTTCTTTTGCATAAAACACCATTACTAGTTCGGCTGAGTTTACTGTATGATTATACATTATCTATGAAACGAGTCAGTATCCCAGAGATAGGGTGACCCGGCCTGGACCTCGTGACTCCGAATGAAGATTTTAACATGGTACAAATAACAGTGCAGAGATACGCAAGGACAATTTGAAAACTAAAGAAATTTTTATTTTATTTTATTTCACAAATATCTTCACTAGAGCATACTTGAAATACTGAATACTACGAACGTAATAACTGACATTAGACTTATTATCAAGCCGGAAATTCATGGAAATATTACCAGACTCTCAAGTTTCTCAATACATACATTTCCGATCGGTCACTTTCCCAATCTCTAAGAGGAGTCTCTTTCAGTTCGTCATTTCGTTTAGTCGTGTCTCGTCGCTCTCGCGCATTACTTGCGACTGATGTCCTTTAAAAATTAAGGTGTACACACAACAGGAATTTACATATACTTGACTAAAGCCTACCGAAAAATTATAGGTAAGCCATTATCAATTATGATAATTAAGCTTTTACAATTATAAGATAATAAAACAAAGTATTTTTAAGTGACAAAGAAAACGTGAGAAAAAAATTAAACCGACTTTTATTTATCGTATTGTTTTAATTATCTTTTACTTATCGTATTATATTATTCAAATTCGTTTCGCTTACTTTGGTATTCGTTTGTAACTTTTAGTTATCGTATTATATTATTCAAATTCGTTTCGGCAAGTGTATAGTTTCAAGATGAACTTGAAAATAAATTTTTTAAATCTAAATTACAGTTTAGGCAATTCTCATATTAATTAACATCTCTAAGCCTGCGTTAATAAAAAAAAAAAATACTTTTCCATTTATAAATTTCACTATGTACCAGACAATGTATAAACTGTATAAGACGATGCATCCTATAATTCCCATTAGACGAAACGCGGTCATATATGAACTGCGTTCTAGAAACCTACGCCTACATACAGAGTGAGTGCGCGAGGTCTTGAAAGTTGAAGATTTAAAGATGGCCAAAGTGAACCGGCAAAAAGCCCTCGTACAGTAACCGTGGATATGTACGTGCAAATTGTACACACATCTGGTACACTGCCTATAGCAGAAACCTCATAACAAATCTGAACGTGCTAATTTGCACGCTCTCCAAATATGCATAATAATGGAATAATAGAGCGAAGTTTCACTCGTCTCTTGTTATTGTCATTTCAATTCCATATATATATATATGTATATATATACACACATATGTACATATATACTGGCTTGGCAGACCAATGCAATAATTCAGATGACGAAGAACGGTATAATGCACATGTAAATGCATATGAGTTTATACGCTTATGGAGAAATTATGTCGACGTGTCATACGTAACACGAAGGAATCAATCGTTCCGATATAATCTATATGGAATTTAGTAGGGGATTAGTTGTTTATTGATAAAGAATATACGAGTTGGTTATTTAGTTACATAAGAATAATACCGAATACCGTTCATTGTTCGTTCAATGGCATATATGGTTGATGTGGGAATAAAAATAAGAAAAATGATTTTGAGAAATCAGGTTAAAATCTTATGATTATTTATTGATAAAAATTATTTTTGGCTTGACAGGAAAATGTTAAGATTTTTCCTAGCGACATTTTTTGTCGCTTTAAGCGCCGCGACGTGTCCGTTGAGACCTTCGCAGCAACATACAACAGCAGGACGTTCACCCGGAGATGGTGGTTATCGAATTTTGCTTAGTGACAATTCGGGAACCTACATTGCGAATACCGTTTACACCATAAGTCTCCAAGGTACAGTTTGTTCTTCGTGTATTTTTGAATAGGTAATTTTTTCTATTCTTTATCGCATTAATAATCTTGCAGGTGCTAGAACTCACGCCAGACTTCAACAGTTCACAAGGTTCACGTTGTCCGTGGATTCCCAGCATGCACCGCGAAATTCAAATGTGCGCGTTGGGTATTTTCAACTTTTCCCAGACGCACTGACAACCTTTAACGAAGACTGTATCAACACTATTTCGGAAATGACCGATTATCCCAAATCAGAGGTGGGTCTTTTTGCGCGATAGCATACAATAAATTGACAAGCGCTATCAATCGTTCCGAGCTGTGTATAATGGCGTCTTGCCAAATTGCTAAGGAATCAATTTCCTCGACGTCCCGTCTTTAACAAGAAATTACGTTACTTATCCAAGCAGTACTAATTCTACTTGTTGGCATAGGTCCAGGTCATGTGGCGATCACCTCCGACAGGATCAGGATGTGTTGTTTTCAGTGCGATGGTCATGGAGGATCCAGGTCATTGGTACGCCGAAGATGGTACCTTGAAAAAGACATTGTGTGAGAAGGTTCCTGATAACGACAGAAGCAACAGGGATGATGAATGTTGTGCTTGTGACGAAGCAAAATATTCGGTAACTTATTATCTATTGAAGAAAATTTTAATTAATTACTTTGAGAAGTGCTAGGAAAATATTTTCTTTCTAGCTGATACTCGAGGGTATATGGTCCAACGAGACTCATCCTAGAGACTTTCCAGTATCTCGTTGGTTAACCCATTTTAGTGACTTAATTGGGGCTTCCCACGAAGCTAATTTTTCGTTTTGGGGTAAAGACCACGTGGCTACCGATGGTTTCCGTCAACTTGCCGAATGGGGGTCCGCTACTGGGGTGGAAGCTGAATTACGCGAACAGGCTACACACTTAAGGACCCTAATTAAGGCTGCAGGACTTTGGTATCCTAATGTTAACGCTAATACGACTACTAGCTTTAAAGTGGATAGAAAGCATCCTCTGGTATCAGTGGCATCCATGCTGGGACCAAGTCCTGATTGGGTGATCGGTGTGAGCAAATTGAATTTGTGTCAGAGAGATTGTTCGTGGATGAGGAGCATGATAATAGACCTTTATCCATGGGATGCTGGCACTGATAACGGTATCAGCTACATGTCCCCCAATTCTGAGACTAAACCACGGGAGAAAATGAAGCCGATCACTACGTCATATCCGGAAGATCCTAGGTCGCCATTTTATGATCCAACCGGCACACCTATGTTGCCTCTGGCACGTTTGTATTTGAATCGTGACAAGATCATTCAGCGTGGATGCGACGAAGAAATTCTTCAGCAACAGATAGCTGAGCTGGACGTCGCGGAAAATACTGAGGACACCTCAAGACGTATGGATGATCGATTATGAATTATTTCGTCTTACAATCACATTGAGCTATTTCATTATTACGTTTCCAGCTGAATGTGCAACTACTGAATATACTAACTGGTCCCCGTGTTCGGTAAGTTGCGGCAAGGGTCTCAGGATGAGAACCAGACAATACAGAATGCCGCAGAAGGCAGCCATGTTCAACTGTAACAGACAATTAGTTTCCAAAGAGATGTGTGTAGCGTCGGTAGCCGAATGTCCGTGAGTATAAGATTGATGAGCAAATGACGTAAAAAAAAAGATCGATAAACTACAGGTCGTCTGTATCAGCTATTTTTTGCTTCTACAGTGGTCAAGAAGAAGAGAACGATGAATTCAAAATTGAGGATACGTCTGGTTTTTGTATGACTACCGAGTGGACACCATGGTCCGAGTGTTCTTCATCCTGTGGAATTGGTCAAAAGACTCGTCAAAGAAGATTCAAGAATCAAATGGGTCGTAAGAAGTGTCCACACATTCAGACAATCGAGAATGAAAAATGTATGGGACCCCCGTGTGCACCAGGTACAGAGGAAGTTATCGATCCGAATTGTAAGGTAATTAAAAAAAAAAAAAAATTTGCCTATTTTGAAAATGAGCTCAACAATTTAAAAAATTTAAGTCATAAATAAGTTTCTATTACCTTTACATTTGGCCTTGGTACTTTAGGTGACAAATTGGAGTGATTGGTCACCCTGCAGCGCATCTTGCGGCAAAGGCACAAAAATGCGAACGAGATTACTCATGGTTGAACCGTTCAGGCAGGAAGAATGTTCGTCGCATGTCGAATTGGTTCAGCAAAGACCTTGTTTGGTTCAAGCAGACTGTACATTCGATATGGCAACTGCAAAGGGTATATATACATATATACATACATATGTTCAGTATAATTAGTACTATGATTAATTAATTTAATTGTTTACAACACGTCGATTATAGTTGTCTGCATGGAAGAAGCTGATCGTGGTCCATGTCGCGCGTATTTCCAACGTTGGGCTTTCCATCCCCAAAAATCGATGTGTGTTCAATTTGGGTATGGTGGTTGTCGTGGAAACCGAAATAATTTCTTAACTTTTGAGGAATGCACCAATGCATGCACTGCCGTCATATCCAATGTAACGGGAAGAGCATTGCCTTCTGTTCAGAGTAATATCATTAACGATGCACAAGTATCAAGAGCATTGGCAGCGCCCCCTGTCGACTGTATGGTTACCCCATGGTCACCATGGTCACCCTGTAGCGTCACATGTGGCACAGGACGTGTTACAAGTTTCCGTATGATCAAGGTACATTTAATTATTGATTAAAAATATCAAGAGCCTGAACAAAGCTGTACCATCTAATAATTAACATTGTCTATTTTAGCGACAGGCCGAAAATGGCGGTCAGCCTTGCCCTAGGAAGCTTCAACGTAGAGCAAGATGTCAGCCGGCTCCTTGCGATTAGATTTAGTAACAAATATATTTTATATCTTTCACAGTATGTATAATCAGAGAGAAAAAAGAGATAAATAAACAATAAATCAGCAGTATCATGTACGGATGAAGATATGTGTATATCTATAAATTTAAAGTAAAGCAAAATAAGCAAAATATTGTAGAGATGCATCGGGTAGCGAACAAGCTGATGTATCAGAATAAATGGTACTTTATTAATGGTCATTTTTTATATCGATTCACTGGCTTCTATAGGTCGATTTCATTAATATTATCCGCACACTCTATCTAAGCACCATTTAGAATCGTCACTTTTTGCTCCCCCTGTATATTTTGTATTCCTTTAATATTCACGTAGCAAATAATCATTTCTTCATTGTTTTAGATCCTAATTCCTATCGGATCACGAGAATCTCTTTTATTTCTCTTTTAGTCCCACTTGGCTGATCAATCACTGATCAATCGGTTGAAACTTTAATCGAGACGAGCATTAATAATTTTAAATAAATTAACTCTGACTTTTCACATAGATTTATAGTACAGCGCAGTCTCTGTAATTCGAAGATTCTCTAAGTCTCTGCCTCTTCTCAATCGTTGCCAGGACTGAAGGAGAGGGTCCCTCCTTTCTAGTTGCAGATTCGGTGCGCACAGAGAAAACGCAAATGCGTACAATGGGCTACTACGCTACAATTAGTCTTATTCTGAAGTCTCGTTTATTATTGGCCGAGTAAGGGAATTCTATAGTTTTGGATTTTCGAAAAAACGCACCTTCGAGTTAGAATAACTACGGAGACTGCACTGTATATAGCTGCAGGCCGAACGAAAGGAATGATAAAAACTTTCCTAAAATCCGCTTGTCGATCGAGGATATTTTTTTGTTCCATTACGTAATTTTACATTATTATAATTTTCATATAAACGTCTATACGTAGTTTTAAATAACAACCAGGCTTAGTTAGATCAGGATCGGATACGTTTAGGCACGTGAGTATCTTGAAGTTTTTTTTTAGGATTTTTGGAAGATTTAAAATTTGGAGTACTTACCCTCAAGAATGGTACTCACAGATTAATTTACCAATTTGGCATGTCGATCCTGACCTTCGCTGCCTATTAATCTACTATCTTATATTAATATTATCAATTTATCATACATACAAGTAATACTACGAGATAAAATGGTATGAATCGCTTTTCGTTTTCATTAAATTTTTTGTTCCTTTGTTCATTCGGTCTAATTCACTACTACACGTTTATTATTCTATCTTGTTTTTTGGTCATGACGTTTCTTCCATCTTTAAAGTTTTTTTGAATTTTTGCTCTTCTTCAATTTTCTTACTCCGGCCACGATGGAGCGATATTGTTTCTTTTTCGATTTTGAATCTTCCTAAACCTCCGAGAGGTGATCACGAACACTTTTGAATGGTCAACGAGGAACGCTAATTCACTGTCTTATTTGTCTATATAAATAAATAGGGAAAAAAAGGAAAGTGAATGAAAAAAATGAATAAAACTTGGATACGTCAATTGGTTGTAAATAAATGTATAAGAAAATCAACTTTCACTGAAGTTCGACGACACAATGCCTAATAAATATTATAAGATGCCCACACAGAGGACGTAATTTGATTAATCTAATAACAATATTAAAATTTGTCAAACACAATGAGTAATCGCTTAAAAATTATATCATTTCTCCATTGATGTGGTTTGCTGACTAGTGTTGACTAGCTTCTAAATACGTCGACCCACGTATCTCCCTGTCTTCTGGCAGTAATAGTAGTTCTCACCTTTTACTTAAATTTCCATTCTATTTTCGCGCAGCATCCTTCACCTATGTTTGCTCATTCCCATTGGATTCTTTCTTGCAGTCGTGATTCCAGTAGATACGATCCAAACACTTTTTGTTAAGATTGAGGCTATCGATATACAGCCAAGTAAGAGGTGAGTAATGAAAAGATAAAAGAGTACATACAGATATGTAAACTCTTTGTAATTGTTATATGTATAGTTAAGAGAGCGCGCAGGCCGGCGAATGAATTTGTAGGAGCAACGCAGTCGTATAGGCGCGTTGCCATTAAGGCATCATTGTGCGTCTGCGAGTAGCTCCGTTCCTTTTGTTCACGTTCCACTTCTCCACTGTGAGAAAAAGAAAGCAAAAATAATTCTCGCGAATGTTGAAGGAATCGCCATAGATCTTTAGGTGATATCAGAGCTCGTTATGGCTGCCATCGTCTCGGGGGGTGGGGGCCATGCTTATCACGAACCATCCGCGACACGGAGTTTTTAAATCCTCAGAGCCAACCCGCCGAAACGTCGTGACCGGATATCGGCTCGATGCCTGGAAGTCTTTGTAATTGAGTGGCTGAGCCATTTCTCTTAATAGTGCCAGTCATACCACCGGATGCTATCACACTTTCCTCAGTGGTCGATGGCGTCAACGGTGCTGCACTCATAACAATATCTAAAAGCGAAGAATAACAGGAAGAAAAATTGTGTCAAAGGGAGAAAAATATTTTACGTTCCTATTGTGGTACGCGTACCTTGCTGTTCGTTAGCACTGACCACTTCCACGGCGTCCAGACTGGGTTGTTGACTCTGCGTGACCTCGTGCCGTCGGGGTGGTATCGTCTGCGGCGTCAGGTCAGGACCACGGGTTGGCACGCTGCTAGCACGCTGTAGTTGCTTCCTCGAGACTCTGGAAGCGAATGCAGCAGCTATCGGATGCATCACGCTCTCCACAGGATTCACGTGGCTAACCATGGCTGGTGTGGATGCACGAGAGGCTGAGAATTTCTTGCGTTTTTTCCTGAGAGCTGCCAGAGCTGGACCCAAGCCGTGGGCGAACATGTGATGGGCCTCATGATGATGGGGATGATGCGAATGCTGGGTTTGATGATGCTGATGCGCTTCGTGTGCAGGGGCTTCTAGGGATGATTTCGAATCGGATGAACCCTCTGACCGTGATCCGCCATCCTCTGACGCAGGTGAGTATACGGAGTCCTCTGAACGTGATCTGCCTATAAGGACCAATGTCCTACAGTAAGGACCTCTTCAGTTCTATTTTGTTTATATCGTATTTCCTGATTTACCTATAAGTCTAGAAACTCTTCCAGCTTTAGCAGCTTCGATCAATGTACCCCAACGTTTCTTCCTTGAGCTACCACGAGCACCACGAATTTGTCTAGGTCCTGTACCCAATCCTGGTACACTGTTCGTACTTGTATGATGTGGACTCTTTTTTGGAGTTGCACCAGGACCAAAAATTCCGCTGAGAGTACTACCGAACAAATCATGATGCTGATTCTCGTGATGAACTTGCTGCAAAGACGCTATGAATTCGGCTACTGGTGGTAAGGTACCACTTCCGCCAGGTTGGGGTGCGATGTTGAACCCTTTCATGAGTCTTCGTTCCTTCTGACGATTCTTTTTACCGCCTGCACCTATGGAGAGGGCTTTGAAGCTACCGTCTAACGGTACCAACAGAAAAGCAAAAAAAGAAAATTCTAAAGCGAACTACTAAAATTAAAGGAATATAAAATGAATGTAAAGAGTGTCGGGTACTAGATAAAAAATGATTGACTAATGGATTACGTAAAAAGTTCTACACGAAGCGTTTCTACAATATAATAATTTAAATAATAATATTTACAATACAATTCTCACCTGTACCAGTACCAGCTGCTGTGGATGTGTTCATTCCTGAATTTTTTAAAATTTCAATAAGTTCACAACGAAATGCACTAATGTCCTGTTTTATCTCGTTTACGTCGTCCTCAGTGACGCCTTCGCCCTCCGTCTTTCTTTGTTCCACAGTCACGTAGCGCCTTACCAAATTTCTCATGATACTCTGATAACGAAAATCCCTTTCCGATGCCTGTTTCACTTTTCTCTGTAAGCAGTCCAATTTCTCAAAGCACGTTAACATAGGTTACAAATAAATTACTCGCCTTCTAGAATATAGATTCATTGAGTTACCCTTATCGTCCGCATGTGCTCTTTCTTAGCTGCTCGACTGTGACCACAAAGCTTTCTATAAACCCATTGCCCGACATACCAGGCACTCTTAGGGGTTGGTATTATATTAAATGGCGGGGGTACAGTACCACCTTCTTCGAAATAACTTATCCACAATTTACTTCTGGCGAATTTCCATTCAACGTCAGCTCTTTCCTACAGTGGATGAATGTACAGGAGTAACGTAGTAAAATGATAAGCCGAATAAGATTTTCGGGATCATCTATTATTTGCGTTTTGGTATGCTGAATCACGCTTACGGAAATTAACTGGTAGGAATGATTCATCATGGCGATGAGGAGATTGAGCAGGACGACTATATTGATCACCGAGTATGTTCCAAACATCAGCATGCCCCAGAATCTCGTGAAGACTTTAATGCCATCCAGTTCGAAGCTTTCAAGATCCACCAGTCCAAAAACCGCCCAGAAGAGTGTTTGGGTCGTTTCGAACAGACTGAAAGGATTTTAATATTCATTTATTGCATTCGAATTTAATATTCGAATCCACATAGAAACTTGTTTCACGCACTTGGCAAATCTTCTCCAGACTACACAAGCATTTGAATCCGTAGTGATATTTGCATTGGGCGGATAAGGCATCGCACTGGGACACCTTTTCTTCTCCATATCAGCATAGTACCAAAGTAATTGATTGAGACCTGCACGAAAATAATTAAATAGTCAGAAAATTAACCAAAAACATTGCAACGATCAACATCGAGAAACTTACCACAAGAGAAAGCAAATAATACCAGTACGTAAAGAAAGAAGAATTTCATAATATCCATAACCATCCTGGAGAGTGATACTTGAAGTGGTCCCAAGTGCGGATTCACAGAAAATATATAAACGAGCTTCAAAGAGCTGCAAAGAAGAGGAGTGAAAAGAAGACAAAGTGAAAACTGAAATGACGCCCAGTTTCTTTCTTTTCATTTTTTATGTAAGATTTCGAGCAATATAAGATATTGAATTTCTACCTGAAAATATTGGCCGCAGAAAATAAGCCTTCGGATATGAGCATAGGATCCCAAGTGTCCCACTGTTCCCTTTGAAGTTCAACGACCGATTCCGGATCCTGTCCCTCATTCTCCTTCTGAACTCTATAGTAGGCGACCACCCTCAGGGCGACCGTGGCCACGTAGAGAGAGTTCGTGACGAAATCTATTACGTTCCACATGTCGTTCACGTACTCTTCCAGACCCACGTCCCACAGTTGCTTTACTTCAGACCAAATGAGACCGGAGACCCAAGCCAGTATAAACCTGTGCAAAAAGTAAGTACCCATATCACTCATGCTGACGTTTAAAAATAGCTAAGAGAAGTCCAATTCAAAGGAGAGCAAAACTGCGTATAAGCCAACGTCAAAAGTAAGAAACTTGCCATTCGACTATCGTAGGAGCTGCTCCTCTCTTCGTGGGTGCCGGTTCGTGTTCTGGAATGTCATGACCCATCCAATTTCCGATAACGCTCTCTATCCTTTGACTGGCCAGAATTAGCATGACTAGAAATGCAAGAAGATGTTACTTATTTTATTTATCCCTTAAAGTGTCTATGCAGTCTCTTGATTCTTGCCTCGCAATGCTTTAGAGTATTTCAGATTTGAAGGCAGGAAACTATAAACACCAAACTCTTACGAATAATTTTTGTAACAATCCCTCGGGATCCTTATGATACTTCTGGCTTATAGTTATATTCAGGATAACGTCGTGAAATTTCCCGGTCGTAATATCCTCCGAGTGCATTAAATTTCAGAGAGGACATCCGAGAGATAAATAGACCGAGAGATGAAAAAGAGTACACACAGAGAGAGAGAGAGAGAGAGAGAGAGAGAGAGAGAGAGAGAGAGAGAGAGAGAAAGAGAATGAAATAGCTAATAACATTTTATGTACGAAATCTTCGAATGGTACAATTAGGAAGAATAATATGTAGTACCATGGGTGAGATTAAAAAAAAATTATAATAAAAATGGCAATAATTATTCGAATTTAATATTTCTTATTAATTGATGATGACATTTTCATATATTCCATACAACGAATGTAATATTAATAAAATAGCAATGATAATAACAATAACGCAAGTAATAATAATAGTATTTCCTCGAAAGTTTATCCAAGTCCAAACGGGACGTTTCCGCCATCGTTATTTTAGATTCCAGCACGTCGCTGCGATCAAACATTCGCTCCCTTTTGGCATTTCCAAACAGTTTACAAATAGCCACGGCTATTTCTCGCAGAGCGATAATAGCATTAGACGTTGGTGTATACGTCGATAACTGATGGCAGCGATACGATTTTTCAAAAAGGATCAAAATCTTTTTTTAATGGCCCGTTATTTTTCCTGCCTTCTTAACCTTTTGATGTTAACGACTCACAAAGGAAAGTGAAGTATGATGCTGAGTGGCAGATGAACTTAATGAATGGCTTCCTCATCGTTTGTCCCATTACGCTATGAGGGGCAATTATGTAAGCCACGCTCAAAAATGGAAACAGGATACCAATCCTGACGATTTCCAAAGCCTGGAGTACCATGTTTTTTCGACGGAATCCCGGCAGCCCTTCGTACCAAATAGAGGCAAGTAGCTGCTGCACGTTTGGATGCGCCACAAACTGCAATAGCAAAGTAAAATCCATGAAATTCTGATTTGCCATTCTGGTGAGAATTTTGAGAGAGAATATACGCGAGCACGTTATTGGGAGCGGATAATGATTAGAAGGGACATACATATAATCCCTGGATAAAAATCCTTCCATGACTAATTCCCTCTTATACAGATATAGAAAAAATTATGTAAAAGTGTAGGGTACGTATGGGGTGTACAAATAAACTGTAGATAGCACGTACTTTTTTTTGACGTAGTTTAATGGCCAACTTGAGACGATTTAAGTGCATTCTTTCACCATGCTCGAAGGCGGGTCCCGTGGGATCGTGATTCAACAAGACCTCCAGTTCGTAAGAACTCCTGGTGTGATCCAGAAGAGCCGTGGCAAAGTCCTGACACTGTCGTCTCAATTCCTGAATAAGACAATCAAGTATTTTTTACAGAGAAAGAGAGAGAGAGAGAAAGCGTGCAAATAAAACTGGGAGAATTGTTGAAAGGATTGCTAAAGAATAAAGTAAAACTTGGCCGGTAATGTAGAACTGAGGATTATCGGTAAAGAAGATCGACCGAGTTAGCTGGATTTTATTTATACAGCACTGAATAAAACCTAGGCTCGCTTAGACTTCTGCGTTTAAGGCAGTACGTTAAGGCTTGCGAGGAACAGCATGTTTATCCAGAAAAGAATGAAAGAGGGAAAGAGGGTTCCCGTAGGACGACGGGTAAATAGAGAGGGAGGCAGTCGTAAAGCGTCGAGTCAGCGAAGTTTTCGAACTTTTCTGGAGGACTATATACATATGGATATATGCGGAAGCTGAACTGACTTGTGGATATACATATTTATACGCCTGTCCTTAAAGTTCAAAGGTTGTTTCCTTTAAAATGTAGAAATATCTAATTTAAAGTATTTCAAATATATACAAAACACTAAACACATATGTATATCCATAGAAATGTAACATCCTCTCGAATCACACCTGGTATTCACACTTGAATTCGTGCTCCAGGAAGGAAAGCCTTCGTAATTCCCAAGAAAGTTCAAAAGCCGTCAGAATGGGATCCTTCGAGGATAAGGCTATCAAAGATGGCGACGCCAGAGCCCTGTACGCATTTATTCTACTCCTGGAATGCCTTAAGGAGTCTTCCATTCTAGAGGTCACGCACTCGTCACAACTGTATAAAAAAGAGGTATACATTTAACAGTTGGACGGCTTAAAAATTTTTCTTTAAGAATAACAAATGAAATTTTCATTTTTCAGTAATTGGACACCCTTGTGAACTCACCCGCATCGCACGTCGTGGGGCATCGGTAAGGTTGATCCTCGATCCAGCAGGATCTTAATGATCTCATAATTATCTCTATGAGCTGAAAGGATCAGTGGCGTGATGTCCGGTGTGAACGTAGCTGTATCTGGTGGTAGTGCTTCCCAACTCTACGGATCAAGTAGATTCGTTTAAATTATCCCTTTGGTCTTAGTCGTGGCTGTTCCTTGAAGTTTCATTTTTTTTTGACGTGCTATATGTTCCCATTCCTTTTGTGATTTGTAAGGGTTGTATTCGCAAATGTGCTCTGAGCGTGTTTCGACGCTCTTCTCTTCATTTTATGTACATTAGTTCTTGTGTTTCTCCACTTTGTGAACTCCGGAACGCGCTCGGAACACGTTCACGAATCACTTTATAAGAGCAGTAAACAAGTTTTTTTGTGTGTAGAAAGTAGGAATTGAGATGAATGAAAATACACGGTACTAATTGGACTACCGTTGCGATGAATATAGTACAGTAGAATTATTTTCAGAGAATAGTAATGCGTCAGTATGTGCCTAACATACTGATTAATAATCTCCTTATGCAATTTATCCACAGACACTGCGCAAAGATAATTGTAATATTCCATACGTCCTACTTCGCCATACGGAAGTGCATCATTTGTCCTAGCTACAAACTTCCTGTAGAATTTGGTACATGCACGTAAGTATACTATATGCAGGTAGTTAATTATCACAATGAGTAGTTTCCAGTAGCTGGAAATACCTATGTACATTTAAGACATTTCACGGATCCGTTTACTCAATTATAAATGTAATAACGATGCAATAAGAGTCTTTTGTAATTGAAAATTATTAATTTAATCGTGATCGTGTAATAATGCTTCATCAATTGCAATAAAGTTCGCGATACAATATAAATTGCTTCCTTACGCATCCCCATTCTGGCTGCTAAGTCAATTATAAATTACGAATTGTCCCCTTTGAGAAGCCAAGAAAAAGAAACCCAAAAGTATAGAAGGACGTGAACTAAGCCGATTTTACATCCACGAGAGCCGATTAAATTTTCCATAAGGTCTTTGCATTCCATGGAAGTTTCTCGAACGAGTTTTCGATCAGTTACGTCACTTAAATAAAATGAAACGTTAAGTCCTCCAACGAGGTTCGGATTTTAAAATGAGTGATTAATTGACAAAAAAATTTTCTTTTAACGTAATATATAAACTTTATTCATCTCGATTCCTGTGACCCTCGTGTAATATAGATGTCGTTACATTAATATCATCAAGGACCAGAGCCACGACAAGACCGTACCATCAATCATCCAGGACGATCCTTTTAGATCCTGAAATTATGTAAATTCTTATTATTCCTTCAGGATCAACCAGCTTCGTCCTGGTTGTAAAACTACGAACAGGACTACGAACGGGCAGGCGGCAAGCGGACGACACAGAGCTGCTTACGTGGGGCTCGCCGTTCCTGTGGAGGGTCTCCTCGTGTTCCAAAAGTACCTCCACAGCTTCGACGAATTCCTCAGAGATGGCATGAAGCAAAGCGTCCTTCGTGTCGACCTTGTGCTCGATAAGAAGCTCAACCATCTCAAGATTCTCATTATCGATGGCCATCAAGAGTGCTGATCTACCTAGAGGATCTACGCAGTTGATATTTATGTATTCCGTTTCCTGGGCGCGTTGGAGCATCCTGTAAACAAATTATCGTGATAAGAAAAACGACTCAGAATTACGTGATTTCATCCTGAAATATCACATACGCAACGTATCCAGATATTCATC
This sequence comes from Calameuta pallipes, assembly GCA_030142375.1. Lineage (NCBI taxonomy): Eukaryota > Metazoa > Arthropoda > Insecta > Hymenoptera > Cephidae > Calameuta > Calameuta pallipes. Next base: position 2,842,094 of record JARQSW010000489.1, read on the forward strand.
GTGCAATTTCAGTTTTACTTGTAAACAGTCATCATTATAACGAGTATACTAACGAGCACCCAGAGAATTATATTCCGTTTTGCTTCATCTCTACTTATGGCCACACTATAGACTATGCTAAAAGGACAATTGAATTTCTCGCCCACAGAGGACACCACAAACCACGCACATGTCGATATGCTCAAGTACAATTAAAATGGAAGATAAAGTACAATGGCCATAATAACGCTGTACCAAGAGTCGTGATCTTGAATAGAGTATATTGATATTCCTCTTATTTCCCCTTTTATTCCTTCTTTTTCTATACATCAACTTGGTTATGGATAATTAAATTTTTCGGATCCATTCAGGTGACAGCTATTCTGAATTTAGAATATACATAGTAGTATGGTCATGTAGTCACTATAACATATACAGATACACTTAGCATATACTATGTGCGGAATTCAATTCTTTAAAAATATCTTCACTCATATGCATCTCGTATATTTTATGTATCCTATGCACCTTCAGTACGTATCCCTTAGAATTTCAATTTACCTTCTGACCGAAGCTACATCGCCACGTTCAACCGCTAGGAGATACTTTTTCTCGTCCAGAGAGAGACTGGCCATTTCTTGGTGGGGCCTCACGACGTTCTCCTCCTCCATCATACCGTGGATGCTGTGTCTCTGGAAGAAAATTATTTGTTCTTCTTCTATTTATGGTCTTTCGTTTAACCGCAGTGTCCCTTAACGGTTCCGCTCCAGTGAACTATGACAGACTTTGGTGACTGGTACGGATTTCGGCTGTAGTAGATAGAGTGTGTGTTCAGAAAGGGGATGAAAACGGGGAGTAGCAATTAACGGGTGGAATAGCTCTATATTATTCACCCACTTCTCCATATACTCAGCGGGACGGACAAGAGAAAAATACAGGTCCATATTGTTTGTAGCGAGTAATCATCCCTTGTGCTGAAGCTGTCTCCCTCTGAATTTATTCTCATTCTCATCTTTATTGACCCAGCTTCGTTCATGCATTTATTCACAATACGCTTTCTGAAGTTTTTTTTTTCGATTTTTCCCTTCAATTGGTTTCCGTATGAATCATACGCCGTTCGAGATTTTCTGACTTTTCGGCATAAAGGGTGGGTGCTTACGATGATTGGTTATAGGGGAAGATAAAGTGTCGAAGGGGATGGATTGAGAATTATTTTGTAAACGAAACAGGGAACTTTACGTGCATACGATTGTAGGCGATGTATCGTCTGGTTTAAGGGTGGAAGAGAAATATAATTTCACCCCTGGGCAATTAATATACCTTTTCGGCATAACACCTGTTGTTCGTCCGTTCATGAGAATAACTTAGGGGCGGCAAGTATGTACCCAGGGTATAGAGCAGCAGGATTAGGGAATATTTATCGTGGCGTAGTAAAGAGAAGTACATACGTGCAAGACGTACAGGGGGATGATGGACAGTGTATGCTAAGGGTGTGGCCGCTTGACAATTAGGGAGCGCCTGGATAAACATTTAGGATGGCCTTCGGCATAGTCGTCATACCAGCACTCGAAGAGGACTAATCGGAACTCTCCTTTTTTTTACATCCCTTATATATTTTCCAGGACCCATACTGCTGCTGATGCACGGAACACGTCGAAAATGATTTTAGGAAAATTCTTTCCTAAGTGTAGAACGAAGTTCTCGAAGTTTTCACAGTTCCAGAATGACTTTCAAGAATCAATGGGAAGTAAGATCCAACGTGACGAGTAAAGTTCATCCATTGAGGACGTAATGGCTACTGGCTCTTCGTGAAACTTGCTCTATCGGGGTAAACGACCCCGAGTATGAAAATGATAATAGGAAATTACACGGGAAACTATAACGGCAAGATCGTCTTTAACAGGCAGGCAGAGAAGCTCTGAGGTCCTGACCCACGTCCTGGTCAACCCTGATAAAGAGCAGTAATTCTCCCTCAGGACAAAGAACTTCATCTTGCTCCGTTAGAGGGTTGAAGTGGTAGACGCTGAAAGAAAAAGGGGAAAAAATGGAGCGGGACTCCGATATTAATTATCCTGCAGGAAGTGAATGTTTATCTATTATAGAATATCTTTCTCAAGAGGACGATGATCAAAGAGCATCGATGAGGAGCTGATTGCTTGTCATTTTATTAAGGAAACGAATAATCCCTAGGAGCATCTAACTGAATCCTCGACCACTCGTAAATCATTTCTGGAAGAGTTTTCGAATTGTCCTTGATATTATGTACCTTGGGAATTGTTCTTGCTTACTTCAGCTGCCGACTCCCTCTAGGGGTGGACTGAACTTTCATCCCACCATTGCTTCCAATTGCATCCGTTACTTGACGCCGTTTACGATGTGATAAAAGTAAAAGCCTCGCAAGACCTCTTGCCTGCCACTTTCCATTTACATAGGTAACGTAGGTGAGACGGCCATAACCCTACCGAGCTACGCTGCCATTACAGATATTTTTTGAATAAGAAAGAGTTGCTGTTAGCGTCGAAATCCTCGACATACGTAAAGAGCCGCTGACATTTCCGCGACGCAAGTTATACGTCACTTTGAAATCCCCGCGCAAATGTACGCGCTTTACGAGGCAATAAAGGAACCCCACAAAGGAGCCAGAATGTTCCATTTCGTATAGTGTACATACGTATATTACTATGGGTCTTGAATATACCCCGTGATCCACTGTGAAACTCTGGAAAATCAGAGGGTCTCTATATTTGTATGACCTTAGGAACCGGAAGTGTAGGTCGAGTAGGATTCTGCTTGTGATTAAGACGACAGACGACGGGTATGAACTTGGTGTAATTATGCGTCCGTGACATGACGTGGGAACCAGATATTCTCATTTCCTGAAAAGACGTCAGGATAATCAACGGGCATCCGTTTCTCGCTTTGCCTTTTCTGAGGAAATTTAAAGACGAAAGTGCGCATGCGCGAAATCGAGGTTGCTTTCGAAACCTTATTAATTAATACTATATGAAAAGGATCTCCGGTCCAGTGACACTGTGTAAGCATCTACACGATAATTATACCTACAAAGATTTTCAGGCCTTCTCTCTTGCTTCTCTAAGGATTAGTCAGGACATTCGCTCTTTGCCGAATTTCCTTAAGGCCTGAAATACTGATCCTTCCTAGGATTTTACTTTAATTAATCCACGTCCACGTGATAGCAATGACGTATATATGCCTTACTAGGTAACTTTATACGACGTAGTCCCGTTTTCGTTTCAAGGGATTATGCTGAAGACACCCTTAGAGGAAGGATCGGTTAGGGGTGGGTTTCTCAAATTATTATGGGATCAGGAGAACTTCCTCTCGCACCAATTGCCAGTTGGTCGGAGGATCTAGTTGTGATCGTTTCGAATTTTCTGGAGAATTCCAGATATCCATTACTTTCCTAATTCATGGGAAAAGATAAAAATACCGACCTTGACTTTCTTATCAATTTCCGGCTTCTCAAGTAGGCATGTCGTTTGCAGTGATGTCGTTTGCGATTGCAGGGGTGGTGGGGGTGCCTCGGGGTCGAAATTCACATGTTGCCCACCACCCCTGACGAGTCCCGTACCAGAACGAGCCCTCATGGCTGCTGCCATTCTTAGAGGAAAAGTCATCCCCCCGCCACCGCCCCCTCCACCGCCGCCGATACTGCTGCCACCACTACCATGCTGATAGGGATGAGTCCTTGAGTCCCTGGAAAAGCTATCCTCATCTTCGCCCGCGCTTTCTGGAATAGGAAAATATATATATATACATTATAAAGTTATATGGAAATTTGAAGCGAGATCGATTTTCTTATGGGGATGTACAGTACATGTCAAGGGGTATATTTACCCCCTATCGATCACACGTATTATCGAAAAACCACGTTTCCATATCCCTCCTCATTGACTCGTATACCCTTACGTAAACCGGAAGACGCCAGCCTCGCGAATACAGATAGTAAAATGGCGCATGATGGATCGACGAATATACTTCTCATGTAAAAAAGGATCAAGGATCTTTGTCAAGAAGTATCACGGAGCCACTATCTATACTGTCTCGGAGTTGCTATTAATGATGAATCTTGTAAGTCGAGTGGTTATGATAAGGTGCGTCGTACAATGCTGGTAAAGTAAACACGGTATACGTGCTGGAATTTTATAGAAAAATAATGCGGATACTTTTAGTCGCAACATCCATTTCTTAGCGGGATAACTTCAACTTCACAATCCTCTTAAGGGTCTTAACTTGTAAGCTGCGCTTGACAGGAATGCATTGCGGAAAGAAAACTGAACCTTTAACGTGTGGCTTTTTTTATACAATATGCAGGCTGGCTGCAGTAAAACTGAACGAACTTTTCGCAGCAACGAGAGAGAGAGAAAGAATGTGTGAGAGAGAGAAAGAGAAAAAGAGAGCATGCAATTAAACCATCCTTACTCATTGTCAGACAAGAGAGTCAAGAGAGTTAAGAGTGAGAATGGTAGTTTTAAGAGCTCGACGCTAGATGGCGAAAGGTAGGCAAGTTTCTCGATTTCTTTCATAAACCATTAATCTTTCAGTGCTAACCTGCCAGAAGCGGAAACACTGAACTCGCTTTACGAATTTAACCCATAACTTCCTATAGTGTATATGAATACTTTTAAATAAGCACGCGTATTACTTCTCGTACCCACTATATTACGTCATGTTTAAATTCGCATCTGTGCCAAGAAATTTCCTCGAATTATCCTGTACTCGAGTTCAATCCCCATCTAACTTGTTCAAGAAATATTTTGTGGATTCGGTACGTTTATACGACCTGTAAACGTATGAGCGACATATAGAGGTGTCATTGGTTCGATTTACTTATTAGTTATTTTATATATGATATTTACCCGTTTACACATTGGGCTTATTCAAAATTAGTAAATTTACAGGGGATTATTCACACTATGAATATACATATATTTTTTTCCTCTGTCGTATACACATAGTATATATACATACTTAATTGTTAAAAATAATAAAATTCACAAAATACTGTAACAGCGTTATTAAAATTTTTAAGAACTTAATACCTTCCTAATAGCCCGGTGCCAGTTTGGTAATTCTTCTTTCTTTCTTTTTTATTTATTTAATATTTTTTCGTAATGTCACTGAATAAGTCACGAGCCATGAAAGTGCTCGAGGGGACGACTTTGTATCCGCACTTGTTTCTTGAGAGACAGATAAACCAGATGAAAAAGGGAAAAGCAATGGAAAACGGTATAAGGTGTTCTCAAAACTCTCAAAACTTCGTATACCGTAATACACCTACATGTGTATCTTAAGAAATGTAAAGCCAGAAAGTTGCTCCAAGGCATACAACATATGTACAGCTATTAAAAAAGAAGAGAGAAAAATTGAGAAAAATTCATGTTTCTACAAGGTTCGTGGAAAATTATCAAATACTTCATTTTCGTGAGATAACTATATGATGCCTGCACCACACCTGTATGACGAGGACATTGAAGATTCCTCTTTGAGAAAATTTGGAAAATCCCAAAGTAACAAAAATTCATCAAAGGATCAGAATACTTATAAATAAGGATAAAACTAGAAAATAAAGTGGCGTGTGTCGTTATTACTGCATTTTCATTGTTCTCATATGTGTCGGAATAGCTACGCGAAGAAATGCATTTTTTGAAGTTGAATGGTACGATGCACTCGCGTAGATACTTGAACGAAGTGGAAATTTTCCACTTCCCCTGCAACAAGCTGCCTCTCTATTGCACCAGACATGCATTCGTATCACGTAACCAACCCAAAGAGGTAAGTAAACACACATATACTTCTGTGCGAATTTTAACCACTACTTTTTTTCCACCCTTCCCTCTGCAGTAGTTAATTTAAAAAATAATTTCCCTTTTCACCTAATTATTCGATAGTCGCATTGAACCACACTCGGATTAATCGTCCGGTATCACAGAAGAGGGGGAGGCAGGGGTGGTTCGCCTTTGAGAGAATTTCGATCAGCAGGGGTTGCTACTAGAGGGCAACGGGGTAGTTGACCTCTTGATACCTGTTGCTTGATGCAACACCCCACCTGCAGGGGAATTGTATCCTGGTTACGTGCACGCAGGTATATTTCTTGAACGTTAGGGTAGGTACGGTACACTGCATAAGGGTGAATATAGTAATACTTTTCTCTGTGACGTTCTCATATACTCTACTGATAAGGCGGGTTATGCAAGTGGTTACTTACATTTGTGAAAGTAACAAACTCCTTGTGACACGCGATTCTCGACGCCTCGCGTGTTCACAGAGACTGGTGAACTGCTTTCTGCAGGGTAGGTATATGCATATACATGCATGTGTTTATACAGTCGCTAAAGCACGGTTCGATAATATTCCAGCGCACTAAAGGTGGTGAATTTTATGAAAATGCAGGAAACGGTAGAACCTCATTAAACGACGTATTAAATGTAATTATGAAAATGGAATCAAATTTTCCGAGTGCTTCGAGCGACTGTGAATAAAAATGAGAAAGAAGGAAAATTAAAGGGGATAATTATTTTTTTTCTACAGTCCTAACGATTTTCAGCAGTGACGACGATGGCTCTTGCGAAAGTTTCCTTAATTCTACATGGGAATCAGTCATTTCGAACTTACGAGCATCGTGTAAGTCTATAGATAAATAATCGAAGTTAGATTTTTTTGACGGGAAAGAGAATTCATGTTGCAGGGACATTTCAGTGGTGAGTTGAAATAAAAAATAAACATAAGATAAAAAAATACCTTAATATTATTATGTTTTTTTATTTAAATTTCTTTCTAGTGAAGAGGAAACGTTAACGAACTTGTGTATACGGGACAAATCAGCTCAAACGCATCAACTGAAGTTAGCGGGCGCATTTCATTCCTAAAGAAAAGACAACTTCAGGTGGTACACTAGAGCCGATGAGCCTTGATGAAAGTCGGCATAAATTAAAAAAAAATATCAAATTACTTCATGTTTTAATTTTTATGAAAGCCTGTTGCTAATCAAATTTCGTAATACGCTAACCACTACAGCGCTGCCACCCTTCGATAAAAAAAGCAAAGTGCTTACATCATCATTATTATATAACACTTAAGTATCATTGGGATCGTTTGTCGACCATGAATTAAGTTCTAATTGTTCACTGAAAAATCGCGTTTTTAAATATCACAGGAACGAGGCGTTCTCAAAGCAGCTTTAAAGTAGTATCCATAATCGTGTTTTAGTCACGCGTTATTAAATTTCTATTTATTTCTCCTTCTGGTTTCTCAATATTCCCTTTTTTTACGAAGCCAATCCTACTTGTTGAAAGTTAAATTAATTTTGTTCCTAAGACTCGTTATGAACTGCAGTAAGGTGACTACCGAACTGTAGGTATATGCACTATACATAAAACTAATAAAACTGTGCCGAGCCTAGCAAATTGAATTTATGTGGCTGTGTTCAGGGGCAGGCGAAGGGAAGTTTGGTGAATAGGGGAATGTATTGTCATCATTTTTACGGTACCCCCTACTGGTAAGAGTACGATTAAGAAGATTAATGGCGTACTTTGCGAAAAACGTAATATCGGAAATGTTTTATAATGTGTGAATAACTAATTTTTTTTTTGTGAAAGAATACCACGTTTTTTATTGCGTTACGTCGCCGACCGAGACACGTGAGAGGATTCTGTCTAGCTTTATCTCTGTAAGTGGGATAATAAGAGCAGGAGCAGGAAGGGTAGGAACGAAGGCGGACGGAGTAGGTACAAATGTTATTGCTGGCGATAGAGTTGGGGAAGGTTTGTTTGCGTAAGGCGTGTAGAGAAGGGGTAGTAAAGTCAAGAGCACGTCTAGAATGGAAACGAGAGAAAACTTTGGTATAACGTGAAACGCCACTGAGACTAGTATAGTAGCAACAGTGGTGCTAATATGATATAGAGATATATTAGCGATGGAAATGTTATAATATCAGGGGTGGAATATTTGGATGCCATTAGTCGTAGAGGGGAATAAAATCCTATTGGCTGATCCGGAATACTGGCGAGGTCGAATGAGAATAGCAAAAGGATTTTATAAATTCAAAGTATTTGAAGGAAAAAAAGGGGGTACGTGTGTAAACCCTTGAGTTTTTGGTGCTGAATTAGTCCTCGCGAATAGGGGATGAGAAAAAGAAAATATTTGGATGAGAAATATTACCGTGAGAATGTAAGGGTTGAAAACAGAGATTTCACTCCAAAAGACACGAAATTAGTTGAGAGGGGTGAAAAAACATGGGTTGTAATACTTGCGAGATAGGGGTTTTTTTCACCCTCTGATTATAGTTAACCCATATCGGCGGAATACTTGCTAATCCAGTCCTTTGTCACAGATTTGGTTTTCCCCACAGTCAAGGTTGAACAAATTTCATCCCTTAACTGTACCAGTTTCAACAATTCGTGATTTGACCATTGAAAAATGAAACGATCTGTCTCTTATTTCGTCCAAGATTAACAATCGAATCGAATCAAGTGCGAAACTTTTATTTTCTGTTGAACTTCGCAGACAGTTGGGTCAACTTCCTTTCGTTCTCTTTGACCTCATCGCTACGCCGGATTCCACCCTCAAGATTTCATCACTCTCGCAGCGTTTCCTACGCCCTTGGGCTTATCCACTACTTATCCATCCACCCTCTGTCATCATCCACGACCTCCAGGTCTCCATCGAATTTTCAACGACAGCATCGTTTCCTTACCAAGGGTGCCAGAGGGAGGGAGGCTGGCTTCAACGACGGGGGTGGCTATCTAGTCTTGTTGCTGATGGGGATGATTGCGGTGAGCAACTTTCGTCCATAAATAATTTTATCAGTTTTCGCGATAATCCAATTTCACAAGGTCGCGCTTTCTCCTTTACATGGGAAATGTCATCCTGCAGGGTCTGATCCTTCGGCGACACCTTTCTGACCTAGGTCCGTTATCTTCAAGGGGATAACAGCTTTTAGTTCAGATCAAAGAAAACCAAAATCATATTCCTACCTTCGGTGAACTCTCAACCGCACGTCTTACCTTGTGAAACGTAGTTAAATTTATTTTGCCTAAAAATATCTCTAAAAATATTTCCAAATCTAAAAACTCTTTATCAGCAATTAAAATGGCTCACGCTTTTTCGTACTCTCGTGTTTTTCTGGCAAGGTACCCCAGAGATCAGATCATAAAACCCTCTGAAGTAAATGATCGCCAGATGTCTAGGTCATGTAAACACTAACGCTTGCCCGACTAGCGCCGCAATGTCGGCATCATAGTCGTTACACAAAACTCGTATTACGCGTTGAGTATCTGCGGAAAGGGTATCTCGAGATGAAGGCTCCACAAGATAAAAATGTATACAGGTAATATAAAAAAAAAATGTTACAGCATTCCAAACACCAAACAATTCAAAAAGCGGGCTTAAATTTCATCAAATTTTGAAAAAATCATTTGCGCATACCCTTTATCACAATCTATCGACATTACGTCTGCCCATCTCCTAATCTCAAGATTATACGTTTATCCCCAAAAATAATTAATTCAACAATTAACCCGATAACGGGCACGTGCGGTGTTCCCGACACCCCAGCGACCGAAAATCGAAATTCTACCGACTTGTGGTTTTGTATACTTTTCAACTTAACACTCTAGAACAGAACCTATACGCCAGATATCTGGAACCCACTCAGAGTGTGTAGGTACGAACGTGACGAAAGTGACTGGGGTATAAAAGCCTGTTTACGTTATGAATTTCGTCAAATTAATAGCGCACGGTTGGTCAACAATTGTTTTAAAAATGTTTAAAAAATTACATATAGAGTAATAAAAATATCGATAAACCGTTTCAGTATTAATTTTTATGGAAGAAAACATATTATTTTCATACACATTGAATTAAAACGCTTATATGTGTTTGTCAACCTGATATTTAGCTAAATTTCGAGATTTCGGTAAAATGGATACTAATGAACTCAAAATTTTTTTTCACGAAAACATATTACGAATCTTCAACTATCATATACAAAAAAAACCATGGTATCAAGCAGTTTTTTTCTTGATACGAATAATTTTCTGAAAAACTGTCATCACGAACCAATTTATCACTCTCGTTCGAGACTTCGAATATATTAACGATATAAATTATTTTTTTTTAACAAAAACATCTATTCTCTATTTGTAAGAGCCAACAAGACGCTAACGAATAATAACGAACGAGATTTTTGCAAGCCTTATTACTAACGATTTTTAATTGGGGTCTCGCAGAACCCCACGCGCCTGTTCTCGGGTTAAATAATAAATATCCATTCCACCAAAATTTTTATAATAATGACCGTCCTCGAGCATACCTGAATACAAGCAAACTTTGATAACGGACCAGCTGCATCTGACAACAATGCACTCTGCCTGAATTGCAATAATAAGCAAGTTACAAAACAAGCCTTCACATGCAGCTGTATAACATACGTACATACGTAGTGCATATTAAATATACTGCGTATCAAAACTGAAACTTTTCTTACACAATAAACCTTAATCTCCTTCGAAACCACCGTCGCTTCTAAGTAGATGAAGAAATTTTATTTCAGCCAGCAGCTTCTGCACGTCTATTCCAATTTCTCTGGTTGATCCACCAGTAGAGGGATAAAACTCGATGGCTCGTAAGTAAGTAAACTGTTCTTTCGTTTTCTGTACTGCAGCCACCGGCGAACGTAACCAACCTAACCTGACCGTACCTCGCGTTACGTAATTTACGTAAGGCAACATGGCGATATCGAAATGTGTTCACTAACCGTCCATCCGAAGGCACGATATCCGACGAACGGAATCTGATTTCGAAACACTCTTTTTTCCAGCAATGAACTGGAAGTGATTGATACGTTATTGGAAGACACACGGTATAGATCTCTACCCCATAGGTATAGGTATAGATATAGTATATGGATGTGTCTTATGGTAGCCATTGGTAACCATTCTGCGTATACGAAGTGTGGTAATTTAAATTAATTTTTTCTCCCTCAGATTTTACTTTTCATACGTGCCATTATAGCTCCTGAAATATCTCCAGGTTCAATATTTTGGATTGAATTGGGAGCAAAGAATGAAAGAAATTGCGTTGATGGCTCTACTGTTGATATCTGTCGACGGTATTGATGCTGAAAAAGTATCTTTTTTTCTGGCTTGTGAAAAAGAAAGAGGGAATGGAAAGTAGGATGGATTTTGATTGACAAGGTTCAATCGCTGGAAAAATACTGTGTGAATGAGGGGTGTTTTTAAAGATTTATCTTAAGAGATTCAATCGAAGGGTCTGTATATCTGTATACATATATATGTATATAAGTTGAAAATATTTCCTGCTCTCTTTTAGTATGGAAGTTTAAACTACGTCCCAGGACTGTTTGTGACGTTCGAGAAAAAAACAACTGCGCAATTCCTTTTTATTGACAAAAATTTTTGTCTTTTTTCTTTCGTTTTGCGTATATATATACGAAATATTTTATTACATGTGAAACACACATTTCCAGCCACTGTTCCAGGCCTTTATATTATAATCGATCTATGTCGCTATTAAATTTGCTCGTTAATTCTGACTCTTCTGTATTTCCAAGCACGCACTTGTGGTATATCTCTGTATATATATATATATACATATGTATTTCTGTCTAGCTATCTGTTTGCTTTAGGTTTTCGCGTTGATATGAAACCTCGCTGGTAGATGGCGATGTCAATATTTCCGGAAACATTTCAGCACATAAACTTTAGCGAGATGACCTATGCGAGATTGGGACAGACATCTTGGTATCTCGGGAGCTGTACCAATTCGATCTGTATCGACGAAGGAGAAGCTAGGAAGGAAAAGATAAGGATTTTGCGAAATAAGGACAGGTTATACTTCAGGGCTGCTCTCTTGTGCTTTGGGTATTCCCCGTAGTGAAATATAGCAAAGCACACTTGTTCGAATAAGAGTGTATTGCGTATATAGCAAAAAAAGTGAATTGCATTTGCGAATTTCATGAATTTATTTTATTAGTCTTTTTTATCTTTTTTTTTTTTTATATATTCTTGTGACAGGCAGTGACGTATCCGGATATAGGGCTCTACTTGTTTGTGACTCGTGATGAAGTACGATTATGATTCTGGATTTAAGTCCAGTCAAAGTTCACTTGAACTTCCGGTTCGCCTGAGGTTTAATTATCGGCTGCTTGCAGGCGCCATAACTCTTTTGCGAAATGTCAGGAATGGTATAGACCAGGTGAGGCCGACGACCTCATGGGAACTTATGAGTAGGTTCAAGGGTCATTAGGTCACTGTTCAGGCCTTTAAGGTAGTTTAGAAGAGCGAGAAAACGCGCTTGCTCAAAATCCTTCACTCAATTTAATTTAAATATATTCTCACGATTTACTTAAGAAATCTAATAAAATAGTCGGAGCACTTGGGCTTTCCGCTAAATCCAATATATGACGTTCAGCTATTAAGCTCAAATGAATTTTGAATTTACTTTCACAAAGTCCATTGCTTTTAAATGGTTCAAGCGTATCGGGATAATGTGAAAAGCGATTTTTACTTTACGAAATGAGATTCACAGAGTTATCCAATAATTAGATAATTATTAAAAGTGTACGAATTGTTATCTTCATCTATCGTGAATATTCAGAATAAAAGATGCACGCCGAATAAAAACTGTTATTGGATTACCATCTACGTTATCGAAAATAATTAAAGAATTATAAGCATTTACAAAATTCGTCTACGGCAATTTGACGAAGACATCGAAAATTTCAACCGACACTATGTTTCTCTTTGTCACACCTACGTAAACTCTCGTAAGTCCATCTCTCTCGCACTTGCAGCAAACATACAATGTTTTATATTCTCCAAACGCTACCTTCTCACGATCCATCAATCAAACCGTTGCTGTTTTAAAATTTCCCCCCAAAAAAACTCACAAAATCAATGCACGTGGAGAAATTTTTTTTATTTTCATCCACTACTCATAATCCCTCTTTCTATGCATTCGAATCGAGTGCAATTTGTATATTCCAAATCCAATAAAAAAAACTACCCGTTACCGTCCCGCTGAGTACAAGCATTGTTAATTTCACAAAAAGCACTTTCCCAATTCTAAAAATCCTCTATTACCTCAAATCCGCACATTTCCCATCTTCACCAACCACCCACAATTCCCACAAGCCAATAGCAAAGCGTATCGCGATCTAATTTTCCGAAAAAGTCTGGCCATCACGTATACACACCCTACAGTTAAACCTATAGTAATTCGCGCATATCCCGTATGCCTTAAACTCTTGTATATCTGTATATAAAATCCCATACAGAACACCTCACTGCCGAGTCACAATAAGGAAATGGGCTGAAAACTGTCACAACCCTTTTAGCCAGCCTTGGCGAACATGTGAATTCCCCTATATAACTGTAACGTCTCTATCGGTAATGGGAATCTTGCAAAGTGCTCTGCGGTTCAAGGGCCTCCTCTCTACCTAAAGGATCCTCAGCTCGCACATGCCGATCCCACATCCCCTTATGAGCTACATAGCCGCGATAGGGCGCAGTGTTAATGATCTACAGGGTATATACTTATACCATACGTACTATACCATTTGTTGGCATAGGTGTCACCTCGTTAGGTGACGACGTTGGTATCGTCCTCGAGGAAGTACTTTTGGCATCGATAGGTTTGGCAGCTTCGTCGAGAGTCCTGGGTAGATGATATCGAGTGACGTGAAGTGGTACGACGTCAATCAGCAGAGTAACGCCGTAGAAATAGATAGAGAGAAGTTGAGATACGGCATTCTGAATTATCCAACCTTTATCTTTCTTTGTCAATAAAATATGGTTGGCATCCCTGATTCGTTGCTTACGTAAAGAGTTGGTTACGTTCTTTTTTTGGAAACGAGTAGTGTACTTTGATATGGTTTATTCCGTAATACAATTCTTAAGAACGGTATGGAGCTTCTTTTATATATCTATACATAATCATCCAGAATTCAGATTTCTATTGAAGTAGGTTAGGGAGGGACTTTCACCGAATATAATTCTTTCGTTCTTTCAATACAGAAAGTAGTACATACGTTTATAGGTATATGCTATATATTTAGGCTTATTGTATTTGTACGATATTGATCGAGATCAGAAGACTTTTCGTTGAGACACGGGAAATATTTCGTTTCGGCTTTCAATTATAATTTAAAAAAAAAATTATATCTTCGATCATCTAGCATTGAAGTTCTAAGCTATCTGAACCTTACTTAGCCATCGCAGGGTGTATTGGAAAAATATTGAAAAATTCGTTGTGACTGTAACTTTATGGACCTCGGTATAAGCGTTAAACTGATCATTTTTTGAGCCCAGTTCTCAAACGATCAAATGTGCCCCAAGTCTTATTGAATTTATAGTTCCAAAGTGTACTAACGTCATATATATATATATATATATATAGCCATCGCTCGGCATCGATATAGCAGTTTATTAGCATGTAAGCTCGAGGATGGATGTAGATGAGTTCATAGTCATCAATCACCCAGTACAGCATAGAATTATGCGGATCAGCCTGAGTCGAGCGCTTCTGGAACCTCACCGCGTTTAAATCCCCCATAGAAATTCTATGAGTAACATAAGAGTGTAGGTGACCTTGTCGCTCTTAAACATGTCCTTTTAATTACTAGGCGCGCGTCACTAGACCTCATTGAATTCGCATAGGAACACTTTCGTTATTTGAGGCCCTGCGTGTTAATCCCAAATGAGGGTTTTACCTCCCTTTCAGGTTCGTACTAATATTAACTCTAGTCCTAAGCTGGCAGATATTGCGTCGATCGAATGATCAAATATGCCAAAACGAGCACTCGCAACGATTCGTTGGTTTTCCAATTTTTCCAAAATCAATTCTTACTTATTTTATTATTTATATAAAATGTCTGGTTCACCCAGTAAGGAGTTTTTGGGGTAATTTTTTTTCGTTCTCAAACTTTTCTTTTATCATTACAATATCTTCTTCCAAATGAAAAAAGGATATCTGGCAAGGATCCCCCTCCCCTCTCATTTAATTAGCGTGAACACAGACGGTTACGTGAAATCGCTAGTGGTTAGATAAGAGTATATGGGTATACTCACACTTTAAGCCTCGTTTACACTGTATTGCGATAACGAGACGATTAGAACGGCTAACTACGTTACTGCACTACAGGGTACTAATTCGATTTCGTCCTGCGGGTACCTTATATCTACCCTATTATTGATTCCAGTAGATATCCCCAGGTTTTAGTCAGACATTGAAGCGTTTTAGTGGGTCTGACTATCAAATGGTTTTTTCCACTACGGTGCAAATACTACGGCTTTGTGCTATCCCGACCATTCGAATAATTTCGTTAAAGGGATGATTAGGATTTCTTAAACGTAATTTCCCTCTATTCAACTTTTCAAAAAAATCTCACATCTCTCATTATTATTACCTAACCCTTATGGCATTTTCGACTTTCTTTATCCCCCTCCATTTTCTAAGAAAAAAACTACTCTTTAATTCAAATCAAGAAATCGAATTAAACATTCCAAATTGATAAACGTAAAGAAACTTTCCGATTCATTAGCATTGCAACAATTGTCTAACCAGTAGTAACAGTCGGTCACGAGCAGACAGCAAACAGCAGACCAAATGCTTCTGGATACATCGACGACTTAGCATCGATTACTGCACGTCCCATGTTGATTGGATCCTTGTTTCGGCTCAGTGATTCATACAAATGGATATTGCGGATTGCTCCGCTAGTTGGCGCTAGTGTACTCAGCATCCTTGCTACCCCCCGTACACTAGCGAGAAATAATGGCCTTCCTGTTTATAGTGCAATAGCATTATTTACAATGGTATTTTGAAAGATCATTTTGCATTCGACTGTACTTATCTCTATAGTAACCCTGGTATATCCTTAATGTTCCTAGTATATCCCTAGTGCGCAACCTTGCACACTGCAATTACCCTATGGACTCTCCATAAGCTCGCTAACCCTGGAACACAAAGTTCCATAAGGTCGACTCTCTATAGCACTCTCTATGCTACGTTCACGGCGGCGGGGAACCAGTTGGCTGGCAGCCAAGTATCAGGAACGCCCTTTGCGATTTGCACTGGATTTTGTACCTGTGCAGTACGATTCCTCACTCTATTCTCTGAACCAACTATGCATGTACGCTTACGTACATACGTACGTGTAGACTGGCCAGAATGCATTGCCGACATACATCAAGCTTAGAGCAGAGCTGGATGCTTTTTGGACTGTGAGTATACAGTATGTAGATTGTAGATAGATACTTACCGCAGTACCAACTGCTACCAAGTACAGACTGTTCTCGTGTATCGCGCAGATGGTATTTTTATACGGTAAATTAATTTTTTTTCTATGCTCACCTGAATAACCTAGCTTCGTTAATGAGCTGTACCGGTGTTGCGTATCTCTTACCAGATTAAAAATCCCAGTAGAATCACCGGTAATTTTGTACGGCTACTCTGGAAATTGTATCACGTTCAATTTTACTGTGGCGTCTTATTACTATGCATGCGGCATTACGGATTTTGAATAAAATTCATCCCTCTTTTTTTTTACCGTGTCGCCGGTGTTACTGGATTTCGTTTTGTTTTACGTCTGAGCTTATGGGATACATTCAACCCTTTTGATATGTAAATTAGCAATCGTTTATGCATTCAGACGTAAATCATGTGTCGACGAGGGTCAGTCGAATTATGGATTTCAATATTTTTCTTTTATGTTTATCTCTTTGTTTTCAAATTTTACCGAACGAAAATTCTGTCTTTTATCCTCATCTTTTGTGATCGTAAATTTTTTACATTTTATAGGTCATTTCTACTGATTTTTAGATCTCAATCGTGCACTAGCTGTGTATGATTTTCGACTGTCGTCCCCGAGCACGTGGAGGGGTTATAAAAAAAAGGTACCGTTAGAAAATAAATAAAACGTGAAAATAAAAGCAAGATGCATCGCGAGCTATTAAATGGAAAGTGAGTGAGTTTAATGAGGCGTGAAGAATTTAACGTGACAAGGGAAACGACTGGTAGGCAAAGAATAATAAAAGAAGGGAAGGGAAACATAAAGAGGGGAGTATCGATAGCCATACACGTGCACGGGAAAAGGGGAGGGAGAGAGAGAGAGAGAAAGAGAGGCAATAAAAAGGGAGATAAAAAAGTATAGGTCATCGCACTCGGAATGGTTAAGAGCAATTTTTCGCAGGTCGTGGGATAAATCAACGATTTTTAAAATCCTGATGGATGAATCGACGTCGCGACGCCTGGCGTATCGTTAAATAATATCGAAATTCTCTTTCTTCCCATCCAATGCACTTCGTCCATTCGTTTTCTGCGACCCCTCAATTTGCGTGGCTTTCGCACACTTATAATAAGGAGTGATAAGGAGAGAAGTAGGGACGAAGGACGTGAGAAGGGGTAAAAAGATAGAGACTTCTTTCCTTGTATGTACCGTGTGGCGCTTTTGCTTCGCACTTTAAATTAACCAAACTTTTATAATTAAACTCTCGAGTCTTGGCATGGCGAGGGGTTGGTACCGTACTCAGTTCTAGTAAGAATCACCCGATTTCACCAAAGAATTCTAGACAGGGCATATTCTACCCACGTTACTTATACAGGCTTCCCTCGATGATTGTCGCATTAAGAGCGAATTTCCACTCCCTTTTTCCATTTTTCATCGCGACGACGATGGCATAGTCGTAGAGGGATTCTGAAGCTGTCGCCACCATTTTTTAACCCTTAATCAATTTTTAATTATCACCTAAATTCCTCCCTTCTACCTCTCATTTCGAGATTGCTCGTTACTCCCAAAAAGATCACCATGCCCACTGTACATTGTTAACATAAAATCGGTGTTTGAAAAAATTCGAAATTTTTTTTTTTATGCAAAGCACGTTTTTCACAAAGGTTAAACGTGACCCGTGCGAGCGTGTGCTTCCATCTGAAAAATTATGCGGGTCAGTGAACTTTCCAAATCTCGCGTCACGCACTATACAGTCATGTGGAAAGACGAGGTAGACAAAACGAACAGGCGGACATGTTTGCCCGTTTCTGTATTCGCACATCTGCCAAGTGCGCAGGTTCAAGTATCGATACGACGTTTTACAAATATTCCGGATAGAGTAGGATAAGGAACAAGAGAAAAGGAAAAAGGGGAAGAACCGAAGCCGCACGGAACGTAGTTTCCAGGTGGCGAACGTTCTCGACGAAGATAATATTTAGTCAGAAAATATCGTGGCTAGTGGTAGCGTCGTACTTGGAAGGCCACCTAAAAAAAAAGTCAGCAACTGAAATCATTTTCTCTCTTTCTCGCTCTCAAATCTCATTCGCTGAATTCGTCTCGAAAATTTTTACAAGATCCTCGAAAAGCCACGCAACAACTCTCGACAGTCGTACACAAGACGCTCGTAACTACGGTAGTCATATTTTCGTCTTTTTTTTTTCGTTCCATCTTCATCACGATCCTTAAACTCTGCTTCTTGTCATTCTAACTTCTTTTTTTCGCTTCTTTTTTACAAACCTCTCGTATTCAAAATTTTTTCAGACTTTACGGTCGGAGCAACTACTCCTAGTAGTATGCGTGTAAATTTGTTAGAAGTTGGTTTTCAGGACTTTTGCTCTTGAGTATTGGCAATTATGAGGAGACTTGATGTTTTCCAAGACCATTCTCGAAGTATTTTGATACGTAACGTATACTGCCAGGACCATAAAGCGACACTCACACCGAATTTCCCCCCCAAAAAATGTTATCCTAGACACTCGGAGTTGTGATGGGCTAAGAAATGCTTTTCTTAGATTAGGTTAGGCTAGAATTCCAATGAGACATGTCCCAAGGTTTAGTTTTTTTAGAAAAAAACATATCGGCTTGCCGTTGTGAGTGCCACACATATATACTATGGGCATATATATATATATATATATATATTATATGTATAATGTCTGTTTTCATCAACGACCCTATATTCCCAGTCGTTAATTGAACCGAAAGGATATTCTAGTTTTTCTACTTAACGTAATCTCAAGGGTATACGATTTTTACCGTCGTCCTATCAGTGAAGTTTGGACCTTTCCTTATCTTTCCTCGTTTTTCTTTAGGCTTGGAGACTATCTTTGAAACGGAAAAAAAAATGGAGCGTAAAATCTCGATCATAAATATATATGTATATATATAGTTACCTATACAGTCAATAATCTTACAGGGTTTCAATGCGCTACAAGCTATATCGTTGGCTGTAAGAATTGAATCCAGGAAATGATTAAAGGAGTGTGCACAATATCAGATCCCTTCACTTTCGTAAATGTTATTTGCACAAGATAATTTGGAGGCCTCGTTAACGCTTCGGCAAATAAAGAGGCTAACTTCCAACACCCTGGAGAATTTCAACCATTGTGAATTTCCAAGCAGGTCGAATCAGCCCTAAAAATTTGTGACACACGTAACACGTAGCCAGTAACTCTGACAATGAGTGTGAAATTTTACATAATATTCTTGAAGATAAAAAATCTCGATGAAAACGTAAACATGCACAATTTTTGATTTGGATAAATTTATTTTTGAAAAAAAAAAAATTCCTCGTATACGAACGAACAAGTGTAATGGCCAATCGCGTTAAGTATACTGGTCATTAGAAATTTGATATCTCCGAGCTTTTTTCCTATATAGACGTTCTTTCTGACATATATCCGGTTACTGATAAAACAACTGGAGACGCGAGAGTCCCGGAAGTCGATTTTGGATGTGTTATCGTACCCTGCATCGACGTTGAAATTCGATTTGGTAAATCCAACCGACAGCCATATCCTTCCACGTCGGATCTTGAAAGGAACCATTTTGTTTTATAATTCATTGTGCATATTACATTTTCGTCACTTTTCATTTGTTCAGTAAATCATTTTTTAAGACTTTTATAAAACGTTTTAATAAACACCCCCCCCCCCCCCCCCGGAATATTAAAGGCGGCAATTTCAAACAAGGTTTGACAGTTGAGTTTATATATTCAATATACGCAAATTTACGGTATAATTGAATGTGATGACATGTACATATCGTCTGAGAGTTAATGGATTTCTAACCTGACAGTCTCTCTAGCAATGCATTAAAATTTTCAAATTAATTATCAACCATGTTTATTATCTCTAACTGTATACTATAATCATTCGCAATTTTTCGATTGGATATATCTTTTATTTGTTTATCCTTTATAAAAGCGTCTAATACGATTCTCTAACTATATGGAATTGTATATAATGTGTACTCTACCTGTACTCACCGATCTCCGGTATATTCCTGTCATGATCGCCGTCGGGAGAAAACTGGAAAAAAAAATACGAATTTTGACATTAGATCGAGCAAGGGTGTTTCGAAAAAAAAGTAAACCGCGGCCATTTTGAATATGAGCGATATAAAATGAGCAAACAGTGACTTTTCGTGGATTCCTATAGATTTTTTGTATACGCTTACAAATTTTCTTTGGAATAAGAAATATTTTGTGTATTTAACTTATCGGATAAATCTGTAGAAAATGTGTATATGTTTTCTGGTATGGAATGCCGTGCTTGAGAAAATTTTGACTTTGGGAATATTTGATGATTGGCGAAAATTACTGCTTTACCGGTTAGGGTGGTTACAATGGGGTGGATTTGGCAACTAGCCATAAAATCGGGAAGCCCATGAATGATTCATAGGGAAATTCGGGCCCATTTCCTTCGAGAATATTTTATTACTCGGATAGCGTGCGACGCCTATCTTTCTCCACTGGGAATGTTTCGAAATGTTTTTTTTTTATTCTCCCCGGATCCATTAGAAGACGAACTTTTTTTTTATGTCATTCAAAATTTTTAATGAAAGTCTCCAAAATGTCTGTTTCGCCACAACAGGATCTCCCTCGGATTCTCGTATCTTTATACGTTACAAAAAATAGGGGGAGAGAAAAGCTTTTATGTATCTTCGGAAAAGCCGGATTTTCCTCGCCGAGATAACTTCTTTCACCCCGGCGGGTGCAGAACTGGCAAAATTAAATATACATATAAATAACGTTGACTAGGTATCAGAGACACGCGTAAGGGATGCTGAGAAAGTACGTCACCCCGTAACAATTTACAAAGAAGAGAAATTCCACTTATATTTATCTTGCTTTGAAAAATTCGTATTGAAATATCGTTTTTAAGTATTTTTCTTCACTGCTCAAAAAAAAATCTGTACAAATGAAAAATCCAAAATAATACTAAAAAAATCACAATTAATTTTACTTCTCAATCCCTAATTATTCTCGATCATTTAAGTCGAAACGGAAATAATTATTCTCACTTAATTAGCGTATCGGCAAAGCCAGTTGTACATTAACGATCGAGCTGACGCCGCTTCCTGCGATTTCCCGACAAGCCTCTACTTCTTCGTGCACCTTCGGAATTGCCGGAGTAGCACGAGGTTATTTCCTTCCTATAGAGAGCCACCATTGGAAACCAGTGGAATCGTTAAATCGTTCATTGTACCTACTGTCAGCCACTCTTATAACTTTGTGTGATATAGGTACGTATGCGTTGATTCGCAGGGCAGAAACGTACGGAAGGCGTCGTGACGTTATCGTTCAACGAGAATGGGGGGGGGGGGGGGGCAGTAAAATAGATATAGTGTGTGCGTAACGCATATATTACACTATAGTATGTATATAAATGCGAGTAAAACCTCTGATATCCAAACTGTTTACTAACTCGTTGAATTTACCTTGATTCCATTAGTTATCTATATTTAGGCCTTGTAGGCAATGAAGTCTGCACTGCAGTGCTTGGAATTGCTATAAGTACCTATAATACTTATATGTATATATTGATGTTCTTGACTCGCCCCCCCCCCCCACACTACCGTATAGAATTTATATATGTTTTTCCATGCGGGCTTTCCTATTGTAATCCGAACATTCAACATCTTTTGACATTATAATATATGCATGATGGCTATTTGAGGAAATTTTCAAAAACCCTAACTTCTCAGAAAATCCTGTATACCCATGGGAGGGATATTTGTATAAGGGGGGCGGGGGGGGGGGGTAAATTCAAAATTTTACAGGCTCTCATAGTCCATGTTGTGCGGAATAGGAATTGGGGAGTGTCGATTCAGAGATTTCCTAATGCACCACTCCGAGTGAAATTTAAAAGGATTAAAAATAAATTGACAATTATTTATTAAAATAATTATTTAATTTTCAAACATCTCACAGCAAACTCTGGAAAAATAGAAATTACGAAACAATTTATTTATGGAACAACGCCTGAAAACGATATTGATAGATACTCTTTGTGACGTAAACTCAGATAATAGCAGGGCTTTCATCGCGATTGGATATAAAAAGAATTAGCAGATTCTTTCTATTTTATCATATATTTCCGTGATTTCGTAGAAACCCACGTGTGATTTGTTAGGGATTATATTATCTGAGAACGATAAAGAAAAAAACACATCTTTCGATAGAACGACAAAATTATTTACGATACTTTGCCGTTACCTCGAAACTCCATTCTATCCAGTAGAGCCAAGCGATCAGAGACATTATGACATAGAAGTTCTCTTGGAATTAGAAATTTCTAATCCTAAGTTCCTGCAGAGTTTAGCAATAATTGCGGTCCTAGCGATCCTTGACTGTCTAAAATTCCGTGCGGATCTCTTAAGAAGCTATGAGATAGACCGGCGGTGATTATTGCAATGACTTAACTCCGTTGGCATTGTAGCTTCCTGCCTTACCGACGGGGAAGCAATCGGCGGGTACATTGCGGCACTTAAGCTGTATCGCTTGACTTAATTTCCCTTAAATTCCACTTTCAGCTCAACCTTTCCTAGCAGAGAGTATAGAATAGCGAAATACCGCATTCTGAGGCTTTCTGCATTTTCCATATATATAAAATCCAACTTAAACTGCATATAAGAACCAGTTCAGAAAGGATAATCACAATAACTGCGGAAGAGTGCGAAAACGTTGTTCGTTTATATCGAACTAGTATAATAAACTTAACTCTCATGCGCATTAATGTTTTCCTTAAGCACCTAGTGAACTGCAGAAATCCGATGTTTCCGAGAGAAAAAAAATCTCGAAAAATTGCGAAATTTATCAGTATACATTCTAACGTATTTTCTTACTGGACGACGTATACAGCAAACGAAAGTAAAACATTAATAATACAGAAAATGATTTATAATAGAAAACGAATATAGTATAGTCTACTATAATATACCGGGTCGATCGGGGCTAAATTCGTAGTTGAAATCAGGAACACGTGTCCTTATTTCTTTTTTGTTCCATCCTATTCATTATCCTTGTCGAGGAGCCAGTCGATACTCAGAGCCTAAGAGTGAGGACGGAATAATGGTGTCCAACTGGAAGCAACGAGGGTCAAATGCAGAACCTGATGGATGATGCCCGATAAATAAGAATTCGATTACACCTGAAGTGTCACCGTGTTACCATTTGTTCTTGGCGTGGATTGTATTCTCTATATATGTGGGTATATGTATATATATATACAATATCATTTATTACATACAAAGATCCACGATACCCTTTTATTTCTCTTAACGAGAGATACCTTCTTGAATAACGGAATCGTGTTCATTTCGACGTACGAAGAATGCCTAAGAGTTACATATGCGAAGCATATAATACTATAGATTCAATTTAGATCAATTTAAGGTAAATTGGAATCAGGACGTGAGGTCCAGTGGGTCGTGGAGCGTTTCCTTGATATTTCCACTGAATTTGTTTTAAGAATTTTTTTTAAATTTCCTTATATTGTTTTAATTTTAAGCGGATTAGAAAGGATTTAAAAAAATTTTTTAATAATGGATCCCAAAATATTATGTGGTCGTCTGGACACCGAGAGCATCATGGGAACGTAGCACGCATTTTCCAGACTCAAATACACCAGAGCATTTTCGAGTCTTCGCCGCCCTGGAGTTCTCTATGAGGTTGCGATAGCGGTGCACGATAATACAACGTGAGATACTAATCGAATGAGATTCACGCCTGTTCAAGATCTGACTGCAATTTCCGGAACGTCTATCGCAAAGTTAAGGCAAATAGTGACGCGTGCGCACAACCCGTGCTGCTAGTTACATGACGACCAAATGTCATTAGGAAGCCGTTATCCGTTTTCGAAGAGTACCTGATCACCTTACTGTGACATCCAGAATTTTGATGTGCTGCCCTGACGAATTAAACATAGTCGCGGGACTTTTGAATTCCACAAATCTGTACAAAGTTACAGAAAACTTTCTTAATCCTATTTCATTGCCAAGACGAGCGTGAAAAACTCGTAAATACGTTTCACAGATTTTCTGCAGGAAGTTTAGTCCTTCGTAAAGGAACTGTCGTAGTGGAAAAACGGGGCTACAAAATAGTCCAATCCGAAGTCCTGCCTTACACGTATGCGATAAAGTGGCCAACAGCCACGAAACAGGGTCTAGGTAAAAGCCAGAACTCGGTACAGTATGATACAGAGATGCATGGCCGAGAAATACGTGATTTCGATTCTGGGTTGGCAATAGTGTAAAACGGAAGACGATTTGTGTCTATCTACAATTGATTCGGTATCAAGAGATTCACCTTGACTCTCTATGATCATGAAGACACTGCAGGCCATGACCTTTCCTCCCATCCGACCCTTTTTATTTTCCGAAAGTATCGACAGTAGTGTCAAGGACACTTCAGGAATGACGTTGGCTACGTGTCATTAAGTTATGGCGAAAAGGAGCTGAGAGTGCGAAAATTTTGAGCAAGTTGGCAAAACCCAAACTTCCGGGCAAAAGTTACTACGTATATGGGAGCAAAAGTTGGTTTCATTCAGACTGTAAATAGTAGGTTTTACTTTACAGCGGTAACGTGTCCCTATTTAGTATTCTTCTAGGTACTATGTCTGCTCGCTAGGGGTTTCCCATGCTAGATAAAGAGATTTCCAAGAGACCCAGCATCTGCCAGTTTTCTCAGATCCTCACGGTCCGCGCGTGCAGCTCTTTGTGTATCCGTTTTACACGGACAATGCTATTCCTACGGGATTGGATTCCCTCAATGCTGTTGCCACTCCGTGCCTGCGGCATGTTTTCTCGAACCATATAGGAACTGTAGATCGTATGTGGAGAGTCTGGTTCGTTGATGTGATATCTACTGGACGTGGAAACGGCTGGTGAACATTTAAGTGGAAGTAGGTAATAGACGTATTGAATCAGACGGAACGGAGGGCGAAATGTTGATGTGAAGTGGTAGAGCAGCTTCTCTATATACGAGACAATAAAGCCCGCAATGGAAATTGGCGTAGTGAGGACACACCACGTGCAAGCTAGCTACCCTTTCGCAGTTATAAATCAACCCTTACCGGTGGCCCCGATGGGTGGGTTTGGCTCGCTCGATAAAAGCTGCCCAGGAGAAATGGCGCTTAGGTACCAAAGGCTTGAATATTTTTCCAAATTTTTTTGTGCCGATGTATTTTATTTTATTTTTTCAACAGACATCCCCTTGATAGAGAGCCGACTATGAAAATATGAAAAATATTGCATGGCTATCCTGTAACGTCGTAATTTTCTAAGGGTTATTTACTAGGGGGTTGGATGGATGCAAATTCGATATCTCAATTGAAAATGTATAATACCTTTTAGGAAAGCGATATAAAGTAGACGGTATGGGTTGTGAAAAGAGTAGAGGTCATTTATATGACACTTCGTGAAATTCTACTCGGCAGCCTATGATCTGATCGTCTGGAGATGAAAGGAGGACTACCCGGGGTAGATTTGCGAAAGATAAATCTTTGTCATCTCAAATGTGGAATGACTATGGTGGGTTAGGTTAGGGTATAAGAGGCTGACGGGCACGTATCACGTGCTCGTAAAAGGGCCACAAGGAAAAGGGTTGTCGGATGGAAAAGTATTTTGGCGCTGTGAAAATGCGCAAACAATTTGTTCCCAGCCTCTGGGTAAAGAAAACGTAACCTTAGGAACCATCTTCATTTCTTTTCTACACTTTTTCTGCCCCTTTTTCGCACGTCCTCTTTTTTCCCTTTCACCTCAGTCTAATTGCGCAGAGCTCGAATGATGATCGACAGGACGATTCTGGGCATGAAAGGTACGAGGAGGCGTTCCACCCCTTCGCCGGAAGGAGTAAAAGAGAATCTTCTTATCTAACAGAGCTAAGTCCATCACTCCAATACCGGACACCAACTAAGCATTTCATTGACAATCGGTATCCTGAGGCTGACATGCATGTCCTTGCAGCACACACATAGCACCCCAGCAGGGGTTGAAATTGGACCCTGGGGTGGCAATTATGCATACTAATCAGACACCGGGGGTTGTACGCAACCCCTGAGTGCACATGTCGCTTGGGCCTAAAGCCAGATTCACACCTGCATATATCGTGTTTTCGCGTACCCAAGATCCATCGCTGAGCAGGGTGCTTCCCTAATCGATTATCAACCCTTGCGAGGGTGTCACTTCCATCAAAACCGGAACCGTACGGAATTTCTAGTAGGCAACTACGGAACGAAGAAGGTTAAAGTCTGGCCAGCAGGGACTGTTCAATCTAAAAAAAGTATTCGCGCCATAGGGATGCATCCTCCGTTTACCGCTAGTTCCAACCACCCTCTAACTCAATTAACTCGCTCAATGCTAACCCAATTTTCTAGGGTTCCCGCGCATCCTATCTGGGGAACATCTGGCTTCATTCTACGGTAATAGTGACCCGCATGATCACTTTATCCTAAAAAGCATAGCGTCCACTGGAATGCTAATGCAAACCGGTTAAACGATCAATACAGCGATGATTGGCAACAGAGTAAAATCTACGATGATTATACACGGCGAAAGATCTATAAGAAGAAGGGGAAAAGGTAAGGGCAATAAGAAGGCTGAAAGAGTCAAATAAAAGAAAAATTAACTCGTTTCGCACGAACGAGCGGCGAAGGAGCGTCGTAAAGATCGCAAAATCGTACGAGCCGTCGCGAAGTGCTCGTAAAGCTCGTGCAAAATTAAGCTTCCTGCGCTATGAGCAAATTTGCGTGTAATTCGCCATCGCTACCGATTCGTTTTCATAGTGGCTGCTCGACATTTCGAAATGGAATGCGATTCGCATAAGATGAAAGGTTGAAGGTGGCTCCAGCCTAGCAGTAACGTGCTGCACCTAACCAGACCAAGGCAGGTCGATTGGCTTCGTCTACGTACATTGGCACCTAAATCAATGCTTATCCGAAAGGCTGGAGGAGCTTTGGCCATTTTCCAAATCTTTTCAACCAATTACGAAAGTTCCCGTATATCTTTTCCCAATGCCAAACAAGAAATTCTACCTGCTTCTCGAACAAATCGTGACAGTCGTTATTATTCGTATCCTATAAGGAATTCTGATATTCTGAAACAACTTGGGATTTTGCATAGATACAGGGTCCAATGTATCTACGTTGCAGGGAATGTGTACCAAATGGATGATTCGAATGTGCAACCAGCTCGTAATCCCCTAAAGCACGCGATTTGGTTACTACTGTTATCCTCACTGGTAGATGGTTAGTTATTGGATCTCTTGAATACAATACCTATATATCTATACATGGCCATCAGAATTTTCATCCTACAGTAATCGAGATACATATTTCGATACTCTAATGAAAATCATTGCTACAGTTCATAGAAAATTAATAACATCGACATATAGGGTTATTCAACGTAAATGAAATTACACCAATATCTTCAATATGATGATCGTAAAAAGAAATTTTTTTTTATTATAGCCTAATTTTCGTAAATATCTACGAAAGAATCTAGCACGTGTGCCAAATTCTCAAGAAACTGACAGACAGAGAGAGAGAGGGACAGAGATAGACAGACAGCATGTGTTCCTAAAAGCATGAAAAGACATGGACGTAAATAGTGAAAAGAAAATGTCTAAAAAAAGAAAAGACGAAAGTGAGGATCTTCGAGAAAAATTGTCACGGTTTAAAAAGGATCGGTCGACCACTTAAGAGTTTCGACTTTCCGGATCAAATCTTTCCGCAATGTGTTCCAGTCCATTTTCACGTTCCGCTTCATTCATTCTCCGACGATCCTTCAGGCTGTTAGTCCGTTTCCATTTTGTAGCTCTTGTCTAGGTATGTAGTTGGTATATCTACTTACTTACGTACCTAGTATACCCTTGGAGAACGGAGTACCCTGTGCATACCCCTTTTCGAGAGGCGGCACTTTGCCTTTGGTAAAACCCTGGGATTCCTGAGGGACGCGCGCGATTTATTGGCCGAAGGTTTCCTTCCTTTTGGCTTATCCCTATTCTCGCTGATACTAACCTCGGTAAATCCTGTGCGAGCGATGGCCAGCTTTCCCCTAGGGGATGCTCATGGAAGATTCTCATGTCATCCCTAGTAACGTTACGATTAATAAAGCTTCGTCAAGTCGTTCGGCTGAGTCCGTAGGTGTTCGGGAATTCATTCCTGTCCAATCCGTTGCACCCTTAAGAATAGAATTGAAGGGGTGGGGAGAGAGGGGTAAACGTGAAAATAGTATAGTCGTTAAAGTGATTATTTTTTTCTTTTCTTACCGCGACTCGTTAAACGGACAACCCTTATTTTCTAACCTCCTTCGGTAACGTGACAGCCACCCTTAAGGCCGTATATTTTATTTGCTAGCTTTTTTTTTAACGACTTCATCCCGGGAACAATACGTCCCAATCACTCAGTGTCGTTTCCGCGAACGTCGTCCATTCGAAAATAGAATTCGATTTCCCATGGAATTTTACGAGTGACCACGCACATTCTAGTTCTGCCTGGCATCTTTTCGCAAGGGATGAATAGACGGGTGGTGGCCAGGATATTGAAAATTTAATAAGAAAATTAATTAATATACCCTTCATCTTATTTTATGATTTTACTATTTTCAAGTCGTCGGGCTCCGCTAATTAATATTTCACTGATCTGCCCTGTTATTCGACCTTCGTAAGGATTAAGGGTTGTTTTTCGCAAGTTCATACATTAACCTTTAAACTCTAGCTTAGGTGTGTTAATATTTTTTATTTATGACGGTCAGACGGAGACGACAGGGAGAAATGATATAGAATGTTTTCTTGACATTTGCTTCTTGCATGGTACTCAGGTATCGTTACTCTCGTAGGGTAACTAATCTCGTTCACTAATAAATCCCTCTAGCAATAAACAAAATGGCCAACTCTCCGTCAACACACTAGAAGATACGAAAGAGGTTCGCCTGGTTGCCCCGCACTGCGGTAATCATTATAAATAAACGGATGACGTTTCTGCAAGCTGTCCCACGGGTAAAATACGTTGCAGCTGGGTATGTGTACACGGAAGGGATGCTGTAATCAATATTTAAGTAGCCAAGACAGGCAGAAGAAAGAATCGGAGAAAAAAATGGAATTTCTGAAAAAAAATTCTAAATGTTACCAACTATTGAACAATTCTGTTAATCGAGGTAGTGTGGCCATGTTAAACAAATGAAGAAATGTGAAATTCATAGGTCCGTTCGTGCAAGTGTTTTTACGTCCACCGAAGCTATATAGGTGTGTTCGAAGATGAGCCGAGAGTACCGAGAGCATTTTTTGTCTCGATTAAATGCGTGCATTAAATAGAGAAGTCACGATACACTCTGCGCTCTCGGCACATTTTCGAACACACGTATAATGCTCCGGAGCACGTAAAACCGCTTACACGAACGGACCTCATGATCTTAGCAATGTTATGACGTTAACTTTTATTTCTTTACTGGTGCCATCCTGCTTTGATTCATGAAATTATACATTCACTGCCAATTTCAGTTGGTACGTTTGCCGTGAATAACCCTGTATAAGAAAATATAAACAAAGGACCCAAGTGTTCTCAAACTGGAGGAATAGCATTTAGAATCAGGGTTAGGTTAGTCAATCGTTTTAGGTTAGGTTAGTCGGCGATCATGTTAGGTTACTTAGCGATAATCTCAGAAGATCAAAAACTCACTGAAACTGAACAATTTCACTGAAATATTTGCGAAGTTGGTGTGCAAGTCTGAGAATCGACGAGAATTCGCGGTGGGATGAAATTGGGCATTTGTTTTTAATGGACAGTGACGTTAAAGGATGTCCCTTTTCTTGTTTCTCGCTTTCTATTGGTAGGCGAGACTTTTTGCAAGCACCTCGGGACTTGTAATTTTCAGACATTAAATTTGCGAGATAAGCCACGTACATTGTCCTTCTCTCTTAGTCTTGCACGTAGAAGATCTTTTTTCCAGTTACTTCGTGCCATTAGACAGAAAAGTTGCGGTCGGACTCGACAATGAAAACTTTTCCTCGGATGAAAAGCACGAACTTTCTCAAGACTTAAGGGGGGAACCTTTTAATAAATAACTTAAATAACAAGGTACTGTAGTTAGTCAAAAAAAATAGATGACACGATTTTACTTTTACCAACGTAGAAACACATTTAGATAATTCTGCTTCAGTAACTAAGGGTTGATCTCGGTTGTCTATTTCGCAGAGGCTTTTGGCCTATCTCAACGTTTACTCCTGGGATAATCCCGACAAATCTAATTTCCGGCATCGAGTGCCTGCAATATTATCACCGTCCCTACATTTATAAAGGATCCGCCATTTTACTTTGTACACATATCCTTTATCTATACACACACAAGATTATTCTATCAGTAATGCGTTACCTGTTACGAACAATCCAAAACCGCCGACGGAAATAATTCAATGTTTGAAAAGATTGTATAGCACCTTCATTGAAACTCTAGACAGCACCAGACACTTTATTCGAATCACACTGGTTCGCGTATACGCGCAATAAAGAACCGACTGTAGATACCATAAACAGTTGGTAGTGTATAATGCGATCTCGAGACTAAAAAAAAAAAAAACTGGCCAACTAACGCAACCGAGTATGAATCTTCTGTTTCTTTTTCTGCTTCTACCTTTTCACTATTTATTTTCTCTCACTTTACCTTTCATTCTTTCTCTTTCATGCCCACTTCCTTTTCGATTTTTACGCATGCGCAATGAATATGACGTGCGGGTATCGCGCGACCAAATGAGTTTTGCGATAAACAAACCGGCGACAACCAAACCGGACGTACCGGCTGGCTTCGCCGCGATGTTGGAACTGGAAGCTCGGAATTTCTTGAAGGCGTCTTTCGATCCGCCCCAGAAGAGGATAGTGTATACACGTAAACATTAAAACCTCGTGCCGAATTCACTGCCACCCACGCGGCCTTGCGCCTTCATTGAATCACTGAATAGTCACACAGTCGGATAGTCTCATGATTTGATAGCTCTGAAAATTTGTATGTTTATCTATGACTGTACCTTTTTCGTATACTTTTACCATGAATTTTGTTCGCCTGTTACCTTTCCACAGACAGATACATGTATTTGACAGCGAGAACTGACAAAGCGATTGTCCACCTGGCGGTACGTACTCGAAACTTTAGTTGTGTTCTACAAGTCGCTGAAATATGACAATGGACATTGGCTAAGATATAAAAAGTTTGCCTTGTTAAACTACGGATTGTAGAAAATTTGAAGAATCTTTTAAGGACACTTTAAACTTTGTTTCGTCAAATCAAAATTCTGCATAATATCTATAGCATCCGACGCTACAA
Organism: Calameuta pallipes; assembly: GCA_030142375.1. Taxonomy (NCBI): domain Eukaryota; kingdom Metazoa; phylum Arthropoda; class Insecta; order Hymenoptera; family Cephidae; genus Calameuta; species Calameuta pallipes. The sequence continues at coordinate 2,873,703 of JARQSW010000489.1, forward strand.
ACTTTGATCCGTCTTCGACAATATACCATACGAGTACAGCTGTACAAAAACTTAGCAATTCTCTTCCGTACAACTTTTTCTAAAAATTTCTCTTTTTACACAGTTTTTCTTGTAATTCCACATTTTACAAATTGCAATACAAAATTCCCTATAAAAAGTCTTTCGTCTTTTTAACGTACAATATCTTAAACCTTTAATCTTCTATCAACGTTCTCTGTCAGGACTATTAAAAAAAAAAAATGCTCGAGTCCTCGTACAGTTATTAAATCCACTTCAATCCATTACAATTATTCCCAATCACCATCATCACAAAGATAAGAAAGAAAGAAAGATTAGCAGAAGGAATGGCAGCATCGTGTATGATGCAGGCAACCCAGGCATCTGGCCACTCTGACCACTCTATATATAAACCAGCCAGGGGAAATCGTTGAGAAACGAAAGGGACCCGTGCGATTGGTACGCCCCGACGTCTAAATTGCCAAAGTATAAGTGCGTGTAAATACGTGTACATGCGTAAACCTACACACGTCCAAAGTACTGGTCCGTACACAGCCACGGCGCCGCTAACTGTTTACGAAGTAAATCACTCGTCCAGGCCGACGTCTAAAAGGCACCCTCCCGCAGCCCCTCATCAAAGAGAGTAGTTGGACGCCCCCGAAAGCCCCAGTAAAAGATACGCGATTGACTATTGATTCCTGGAAATTTTGAATTAATATATCTGTATATTTTCTTTAAAAAATCAAACAAGACCTTTTAAATCGACTTACTTAACGTACATCTGTAATATATTTAATATACCTATAACGTGACAGCCGATACATCTTATAATGATTGATCTCATTAAAGGATGCTGTGTAATTTGTAAAATTTATATTCTTAGCGGCATTCAGGGATTATTTGATTGTTGCTTGTTTCTCAATGAGCACGTATGGTGGTACGTGAGCTTTACTGTGATAATTAACGAGTTCTGTTAATTGTAGTGCTAATTATGACGACCCCCTATGTCGACCTACTACTAACCTTATCCACGTGAGACTGTCAGCACTTTAATAAGTTTTATGTGAGTGCATGATATAGTGCGAATGTGGAAAAAGGTTCTAACAACGGATTGATCTTCGTGTTGGACGATATTAAATGAGTGATTACTTGTGGACTGGGTCGACATGCAGGGGGTCCCATACCACACGATTAATACTGACGACATTTTGCGTCAGAGAAACGAAAGCGAGTAGGCAGCTCTTGCGTGGGTACGTGGTAGACGCTATTTACACAGTGAAAGTATTCGATATGGAATTCTATTTTTACAGCGAGAAAGGGAAAGCGAATCTTTCTTTTTTTTGCTCCAAATAATTATTACGTTAGATTTATCTGATAGCAGATACAGATCTTAACGATTTGCTTCCTAACGATCAGACTTGTTTCAGTGGATTTGAGAACGCTGAACTGCACAGATAAATTCTGCGTGTTTCGATAGAGCATATCGCGCGAATATCGAGACTGGTAGGGAGAGAGAAAAATAATTTATTACACAGTAATCGTATCGCAATCTTTTCGAAGCTGCTCTTATTGGCGACAACCCTTATATCCTGTGGCACTTATCTTCGCGAAAAATAATGACGAGGAAAACGAAGAGATGGGATTAGTTTTTTTTCGACCTTCCCCATTTTCGCTCTTTTTTTCTTTTTCTCTCCTTTTCTCCGTTTGATCGGATAGGTGGATAATGGGTGGCCGGGATAACAGGCTTCTGGTGAATACACGTCAAGAACGATATTTCTACAAATGACAAAATCCAAGCCTTGCTCCGGTACAATGTAAGATTATCGTATACGAATAGTAGCTTAGGGTAGTTAGCGAGCAAGATTATATTAGGGGTTACTAAAAATGAGGGAATGCGTTGTTTTCGAGTTGCTTACTAAATAAAATGCATTTGTAGTTAGACAAAAATTAAATACCAATAATCAACCCCTCTTACTAATAAAAATGGCCAACTGATTCACCCCCTCTGTTTTTTTGCTGACTGTTTCTCCAGCAGACCTACCCCCAGTTTTTGAAAATGAACTATTTCTCTCGGCATAGGATAACTGAGCGTTATGTTGCCGGGGGGTCGTTCGTCTGCTCGCTACTGGGATGACGAGAGTGATTTGTCCACTCTATTCGGGTACGTGATCGATCGAAAGAGTAATTGCGGTCGTCCTATCGGACAGCTTTTAGAGCAACAAGTTTTGTAGCTCGTTACGATTATCAAAGCCCTTAATAAGATATGGGGTTGTTAGAATTTTTGTTTGTATAATCACTATACCCGTAATTTGCTCCCATTCCTGAAAAGGGGAATGAATGCTGGAAATTGACAAATGAATTTTTAACTCTGCTTATTATGTTTGCTCGATGAACCAACGAAATAAAATCCTGTTTGGGTCAACCGACAGCAACCCCCACCGACTAAGAGGATAAAATGAAGACCCTGGCAGGAGATCTGACCCTGAAGCCACCAGCCAACCAACACAGAAGAAACATACCCAATTACCTGAGAGGCTTAGACCGTTATTGCGGTCAGGAAATAGCAATGCCAGGACTAGAGGACTCCCATTCTCTATTCTGGACTCTCGGAACGGATAATAAAGTCAGGCTCACACCCCTTAACTCTTCAACCCCCCAACGACCCCTCCTCGCTTCGTCTTCGTAACCCTTGCGTCATTTGTAGGACATTTAATTAAAGCACCACCAACTTCGCGTTCCGGCACGATTTTTGTTTAATCCTCTTTTTGAGGGTAGAAACCCGTTTTGAAATAATAATTTATATCGGGAAAAAATACCAAATTGATATCTATCAATCGAACAGGTAACAGACTGCTACTTTGCATATTCAAAATTTTTTATTCCAATTCTTTTTAACTTCCCATACTTTCTACCTCTCTCATTCAATAATGCTTGTTTGCGAATTAGATTATTACTATCAGTGGATCCGAGAGATTTTATCATATCAATTTTAATGTCAGCGAATTTCACGAAACGTTATTTACATAGTATATCTATATTGTTAGTTGCGAATTCTGATTCGCGTTCTGCTCACGTTATCCGTCATATTTTTTGCTCCGTTTGCTCGCGTAACCTACCATCAGGATTTTTGCACAAAGAACTGTGTCGCTAACGAGGCCGTCAGATTCCCTATTTTCAATATTCCCTATTCATGAACCGATTGAATATTCCGCTCTACACGGTACCAGGTGTAAACTTTTCTCAGTATCCAAGAAAATCGAATTTTCATTGCTTCCCAAATGTTTTCGCACTTCGTATACACCCTTTATGTAAAAATTTTCTTTTCGCCCCTGTTTCATAAAGTATTTTCATTTTGTCCCGACACCTCTTGGAATACGTATATTCGAAAGCACCTACGCCAATACCTTTTAGCCGATAGCGCGTCCGCGCATGCGCACTACTGTCCTCGAAAGGGAAACCGAACCTTCGTGTGCTACACAATCTGCGTACTTCGGATGACGAATAAAAAAAGGACGAGTAAGGGGTGCGAAAAAAAATTAATAAGAAAAAGGTCGAACACTTTCTCAAAGGGATGATGAAACTTTTTCTCAACTTTGACTCCGCAGCTATTTCTCTTCGTTCATTCTTTTTCCTATACTCTTCTCTCTCTTTTTATCTTTCGCTTCTCATTCTCTTCTTTCTCTATGCGCAAAACCGTATCGACGCTTTCCGACGCAGCGAACGAGAAACTTTGCGTTTCTTTCTCGATTTCCTTTTTTATTCAGTTCCTTTTTTTCTCCACTGCCATTTTTCTCAACTCGGCTCACACTTTTCTTATCCCATTTTCACGATGGGCTCCGACGGCTCTTAAGGAAATTTTTAAAGGCCATTTTCCTCAAAGCGAATTTTCATCTCGCGCAATTTACGATGCTGTAACTATTGCTATTGGCGGTCAAGTAGTAAACGCAGAAGGTATAAACCAGACTTATGTAATATAGATATTGTGTATACATATATGAACATATATGAACGTATAGGTATATAAACACGTGGTAGAGAATCCTTCATATTTTACTACACTTTTCCTCGATTGCATCCTGAATCTTCGCTCTTCCCTCTAGTCGAATTTCCGGGAAACTCTTTCCGGGAAAGTGACTGGCCCTGCTGATGTTAGGGGTTGAGAGAATCAATGGGGAGGCGTCGGTCTGGGGCGTCGCTCGACTATGCGTCGCGGCGCCTTCGAAGCTCTCACGAGAACGAGTAGGCTCGTGTCTACCCCTGTCCAGACTTGAGAAATTAATTATTGAGATTTTGATACTGTTTAGATTTTCGGATAGGTTTTCAAAATCTATATAAAAAAAAATGAAACCGCCTACTGTTTAATATTTTGATACAACTGTTGGATTTTAAAACAATCTACAACGTAAAATACGAAGCAGTCAAAGTTTCCAATCCGCTTAACATTTTTGTGAAATATCGCAGTTCGAGTTTGGCAAATAACTTTCAAGCTGTTGAACGTACTGAGTTGAGTGAAGAGAATAAAAAATGTATTTTATTTTTCTTTCACAATAAAATTCATCCTTTCCAGACAGTTATTTTTAATAATAAAAAAATAAAAATCTCATACTCAAAATATTTCGAAATATATAACAGGCAGAGACGAAATCAAGTCCCCCCCCCCCTCCTAAAAAAAATGAAAAGAAATTAATTTAAAACGGTGGACAAAAACCAGTGACAATAAGAACCCAGCTCGCGACAGCTCTCTGGCGTCGCGACGCTCTCACGGCATCTTCTTGGCAAATAAGAAGAATGAAGATCTCTCAATTCTTAACTCTACAAATTATCATTCACGTTTTAATTACTTGTCAGCTATTAGGCACAGCTACAGAAAAACTCTAGAAAGAATAAAAAGACAGACAAGAGGACTAAGGGTTGTTGACAACCCTCGTCCAAAGGAGTAACAAAATCGATCATCCCAAATTTGGCGTACCTCTTTTCCACGTATTACGTCTATAGCTACATATATATCGGTATATCTATATGTGTGTTCCTATGTCGTCATGGAATACCGAGGGCGAGTATCGTCGCTGAGAAAGTCAGTGTAAATGCGCGAGACCGACAGGTTCCTTGAACGCTAATAAAATGAACCCCCCTCTTGAAACTTTACGAGGCAGAGTTTCTCAACCCCTATTACAAAAATATGGTGCCAATCTTTTTGACTTTTACTCGAATTGCACAATTTTTCTTATACAACAAAATATATTCGTATATCATGCAATTACGTTTCGTATGCAATCATATATTACCATTTAAAATATGTATGCCGTAGGGGTAGTCAGCTAAAATGTACGCACTGTACATATATGTATATATTTACATATCGTTTCAAATTGCCCTTATCGACACATGGTGTATTTGTCCCATTCCCTATATCATGTACTTACATACGTAGGGCTGCTACACAAGTGAGAGACAATGACGTCGCACAGATAGGGGTGGGTTTATAGAAGGGGAGGGTTTTGTACGGTGTGAGTGTATTGCATACGAGGGATGAAAATGGTGAAAGGGGATGGTTCTGTAGATATGGAAGCAAAACGTTTCCCTATCTCGCACAACCATTATGGCGTCAAGTTCATTCAATGGGTGTCGATTGTTTTGTTCCAGATAATTGATAAGAGTCTTGCACTGGGCATTTATATTATTTAAGTCTCTAGAGGTGAGTTTGCCTTATGCGTTTGTATGCCGTTATTTGGCTTTACAGTAATAATAATAATATTCTTAATAATAATAATATCCAATAAAATTATTTATTATCATCGATACGAGGACGAATATTTTTTTAAGTTTCAAAATTTCTTCTAATTTTTTTTCTTAATTCTTATTCACAAAATGTCCCCATTGGCCGTCCAAAGGTGACGGAGACAGTTGAATGGGAGGCATCGTGAATCGGTTGATGAGATCAGAAAAGAGAAGAGGAAATGGAATAAAAAAATTTGGAACTAAACTCTACGGCCAATATCGTTCTGTACTTTGGAGAAATTTGAAAAATGCCCGACTCTAACTCAACGACTCTTCCATTCTTTTTCACTGTCCGATCTCCTGCTGATTTCTTCGCAGCATCTTCCTTTTATTTCTCTATCGTTTTTCTCTGTTTTTCGACTCTTACGACTTTTCTCAGTTTTCACCACCACGGGCACTCTTCTTCGTAGGATCTAAGAGAGTTGTGGTTTTTTTTAACTTTTTTCTCACTTTTTTTTCCATGTCCTCTTTTTCCTTTCCTTTTCTTTCGTATCCGCACAGAAGTTGAGTAGGTATCTATATAGGTATATATTACATATATGTATACATATATAGATCCTAAGGTATTCTAGAATTTCCTGAAAGTCGAAAAACCTCATGGAGGATACTTTGCTGAATGTCTCCACAAGATTCAAGCAGTTTTATCATCTTTTTCAGCATCCGATTCTCTTCCTGATTTCCAACTTCCATGTGATTTTTGTTGAATCGTGTCAAACGATTTTATCCATTGTAGATCGTCAGATACTCGTGCTAAATCTTTTTACTTGATTTATGTAAAATCTCGATAAAATTCTACAAGTCACGTGCTCATGGGTGGAAAGATGCTTTCGTGATTTTTTCAAATTTGCCATATCACCGAAGCTCGTTCGGAAAAATGTCAAAAAATATTGGTAACGAGAATGAACAGCAAGTCCTAAAGCATACGACGATAAAAAAAATTAAGGCACGAGCTTTACAATGAAAAATCATTATGTTCAAAAAAGGTTGAAAGAAAAAACTAAGTAAAGAGTCCCGTAACTTTAGGAATTAAGATTAATCTAGAATTTCTATTCAGGTAATAATCTTTATTAATAAGGCGTCCCTTTAATTAAAAGATGACGCTTTAATTTCTCATTCTACGTCGCAAATTTCTATATTATCAATTTCCCGCGTCACGAACTTTCCACGTTTTACGCTTCGGCGATTTCCGAGTTTGCACGAGAATTGCCGAAGCGCCTACCGTCCCGACCCTGTACGAAATTACAGAAACCGCATAGCTTCTCGTTCAAAGAGGAATCCGAGAAACCGATTCAACATCAGAGAGAAACGGTACTGACTTTAATCGAGCTCCAGACGAGTCTCTTGACTCGGCAAACGTAACGTCATATTTACGTAAACAGAAGCGTAGGTAACCTCAAGTAAGCTTTATGTTTGTCTACCTACTTGTAATACGTATATAGGGATTGGCAAGCGGCTATAATAATCTTATGTGAATTTACATTGCGACACTGTATACAGAATTGCACGTGGCTGAAAGTTAAGATGCTTACACATCCCTGTACCACCTATCAGTGCACATGCAAAGTGAAGATATCTTATTAATAATACTTGATGGATTTCCTTTGTTTACCCGGTAAAAAATGATCACATATAATAAAATGAAAAATTAATTTCTGTATGATCGTACCTGATCGGAACTAAAATTAAACAAGAATTCACTATGAAAATATAAATTATTTATAAATGATATTCTCATTGAATAATTTTATTCGTAAATTAATTCATTACAGTTACGTCAAGAAACATCATTCGTATATAATTGCCTTTTCTCTAATAGATAAGTAATACAGGACAGTGTTTAGTAAATTGTCATGGGGTTCAAAGATTTTTTGATAGATATGACATTTTTCATATAGAATGATATTTGGACCATCACACAATGTCATGTTCATCCGGTCCTGTCTAATATTATATACGAAAATGCATATAAATGAGCTTCGTATATCCCTGCATAATATTGCAGGCAGCGCACGGATAGACTCCGTAATATTTTTCTACCAGGCGATGAATTCTTTCAGTATAGGACAAAGAGATACAGATAAAAAAGGTCACTGAGGATAAATAGATTTTTTAGAAATATTCATAGAGAAAGTTTCTCTCCTGTCTGTTAGGAACGCAAGAGTTTATAATATAATGGGTATAAGAGAAAATGGAGAATCGCGTGATAAGACGCTATTATTTAACTATGTACATCGATAACACGGCGTTGAATGTTCGTATACGATAACAGAGAAAAAGACAAACCCTAATAATTATCAATGTCAGTAATTAGTTAAAATCATTAAATAGTACTTATATCTACAGATTAGTATAAAACTGAAGGAATTCTAAAAAAATAATTTATACAGACTGCGATTGAGTCTAATATCTTGGATCTAATTATTGAGTTCTGCTACCATACAACAAAATCCAATAAATCATTATTATGTTTAAAAAACGTTAGTAACAATTTTAGCATAAAGTTTAAAACAGCAGACGTACCCTAGATTTTTTAAAATTTTTCTCTATTGCTTACACAGAATCCAAGAAAAATGGATCTAGGTAAATGCACAATAGAGTACTTGACTAATTGTCAGTACATAGATTATTCCAAGATAATACTGCTTAACGTATTACGGACATACATATAGTCGGTCCACAAGTTCAATGTACTTTTTTTAAGGGTCAAAAACAATGAAACCGCACATGGTTTACTATAGAATAAAATATCTGGCGAAGGAGAAAAATATATTACATTTCAGTGGAAAATACGCATCTACATACTTTCTAGTAAAAATTTTATGCGAAACCATCTGTGACTTATTGAAAATTTTATAGTTCTCAACCTGTCAAGAAAACACATTGAACTCCTAGACAGACTATACTATACATATGTCCATCAGCAATGCCATTGACAAATGTATTCCAGAATAAGGTGCAGGCACAACAGATTACTTGGACTATTATTTTTCTTTCACTTTTATTTTCAAAACGAGTCACCAGAGGCTCTGTCTGTTTGACATATATGCGTATAGATGGTAATAGTTTACGCCCTCTAATTGAATGGCGCTTTCACGCCATCGTGCTTGCAAGTTAATTAACAGGTAAAAATATAGAGAAATAATGTGACTGACTGAAGAGTGGATGAAAATTTATTGCTACGCAATTCTCATAGGAGCTACTGACATTACCACATACGTTAAATAGTATGTAGCAACGTGCGTGTTCGTTATTGCTATATTCTCATTCGACTTTCCCATTCAAATGTTTTCCATATGTTCACATATGTGATAGAAAGGAGGATTGTTATATATGTATATACTACATGCACCAATCTTCAAATAAATTAGATATGAATATTGTAATATTGCACTTTTAATTTTTGACCATTTTTCCAAAATATTTTTCGAAGATTTTTTAAGCTGAGATACGCGCCCCAGGAAGGATTTGGGTCTTCGAGATATTCACGCTTAAATCGAATGAACCGGGTCCATTAGACCCCCGGTTTGCACGAGGAGTTAATTCAATTGCGCTCTGTACCAAGCTAGAAGATCTGATAATGGGACGAGTTTACAAACCTAAATACGTATAATAGATAGAAAAAAAAAATAAGATGAAAGAGCGAAAGAGATGACGTATGATTGATGAAAATGGCGCTCTGCGCTCATAAAGACGTACCAGTTTTTTCTAACAGAGACCTAACAATATTTTCCAGACGTTCCAGGAAGTCCAGTTTATTTCTCTCCGTTTCGTTAAGTCACGCAGACTTTTGCGCAAGTATTTTTATCCCTTTTATTTTTTTTCGCATAACAGTAGTTGTTTGACTTTGACTCCTCCTGTGGAGAGTAGTTATATCTACTATCATCTTATCTGGCCGTTATACCTAGAGTATTTGGTGAAAATAAATTTTTCTCATCCTCTTTGGTACTACCACGTACGTGAATGTATATTCTACTTTTACGCAGCTTCTATATACATATGTGCACACATGACGTAATCACGTACCTACTCACAGCTTTAATCCCATACTGAAATTCCTGTGCGTTCCACTCATAAGACAGTCTAAGAACGTTTGCCTTTATATCATAGACTCCTGGTGATATGTCTGGCTAGTTCATTCTTTTTCTATTTGTTTTTTTTCCACACTGGCGCCTTGTCTTTATTAAACACCCCTATCTGCAAGAATGCCACAATTACAACACACGAAGACAATTGTCTTGACATTATTATATTATAATGCATTTAAGAAAATCTAGTGAACATTAGAGGAGTCTCTAAAGTCATGAAATCCCTAGCAGAGTCAAAATCAAGTTACTTTTCTGAGCATCAATAATATATCATAGAACATAGAATTGGCTTCATCCTTATCTTATATTATATTTCAATTCATTGGAGCAATGCACGCAATTATATTTGTACATAATACTAGACGATATTTATAATCTGTAAAAATTGATAGGTCTCTGTACTCTATAATATTGAAGCGTGAAACGCGGAGATAAATAAACTCCCGCTATCAGTGATCTGTGATTGCGCTTTACTGATAACACGGATGTTACGTTGGATATTCCAATCACACGTCGACCATTGTCATACATTTTGTGATAGAATTATAAAAGCGAAAAGAGTTACGAGAAATTCTAAAAGAGTAATGATGACAGTGATTACAAAGTCGAAACAATAATAGATCATTTATTGTTATCGAGCTGCAGAACGTGACTAGGTGATAAAAAGCAATTATGTCAAGAGAATTACGATCGTGCGATGGATGAATACAGTACTGACAAAAATTGAAAAATGGAAACAAAAGGACGAGATTGTAAAATTAGTATCGATTACCACCACGTAAAACGGTGCTGTGGATTGTTCATTATTCTTGTCAATGGATTAGTAAATTGATATGGCGACTAAAGAGCTTTCATCTTTGGTTTATAGTAATACCTTTCTTGCGGTTAGTTTATGAGAAGCGTATTTCTTATTCTGAAAAAGAGAAGAAACAGAAAAATAGCATAGAACAATGAGAGGAGGAAGCATCTGGAATATAGCAGAAAAAAATTATTTTATTATTTTTAATGATAGTGAATAAAAGAGAAAGGAAGGCTAGGAACGAAAGGATGTTCTTTAATTCTAACCTTCACTTTTCGACATCTCCTGGCAGCGATGGATCTTGACTGTCTTCTGAGCGCCTCCAGAGGAAAGGATTACAAGGGATGTCTTGAGTCGAGGGTCCGGACGATCAACGCCCGTGATGTGTTCACTGATGGTCACTAGTGTTATCCTTGGCCAAAGCTCCGTAACCCTTGGAGAATCCCTGGTCCTTTTTCTACAGGATTCCGATCACAAACACATAACACGTCAATTAATTCGTATTGATATATAAATTGAATTATCGTGCGTTATCCTAGTCCGTTTAAGGGTAGTTTGCCGGTGATAATATTAAAGTACGTAATATGTATAGGGGCTGTTATTTTGATTATTGTTGCTCTTTAGGCCACTAGGTATTTTATTAACTGAACAACCCCTTTTTTAATAATTCTTTTCAACCCCTTAGGAATTGGCACGACTATTCGCAATACATGGGTACTCTCGGGGTTGTTGTGCATAAGGGTGGAAAACTTTATGCGGGGTATAGCTCACGACGCGGCCTGGGCGGTGACTGAGCGAACGGGCGTCGCGACGCACGACGTCGCTCTCCTACCACCCTCATCTCATTCTAACCTTCCTACGATGCGTCCATCCTTTACTACCCTTGCGCTGGAAGGAAGCCGCGGAATCGTCAGGGTGCTTTTCCTTTTTTCTTTCTTTCTTCATAGTTGAACTTCTCTTTCGTTTTATATTTCTTTATTTTTTTATTTATTATTTTTTTTTTTCTTATTCGAAGTTCTGTCTTTTCATTTTTATTTTTACATCGACTTCCGCTTCTTCCTCTTTCCTCGGGGGCAGTGAATCATAAGAAAATTATAGAGGGGGTGAAAAGGATGAGATTGCCAGGTCATTCTTCTATAAACTACCCTTAAAATCCTAGAAGGTATTTCTTTGCTTCTAAAAATTTACCCACTATATTTTTCTATTTAAAACTACAGTTTAATTATTCACAAATGTACACAACCATTGTGTATCTATACAGTCGACAGTAGTTCACCGCCAGACAAATTAAACTGGACAAAATATATCTCTGATGGGTTTTTACTGAACAGAAATTAGTTTGCTCCACTAAAAACTTTTTTCCGTCTGACCTAAAAAATGTACATATTCCACAGTAAAATAAAGAAAAAAGGAAAAGAAAAATACGTAAACGAGAAAATGGCCGATGCGATAGATGCAATAGTAGAAGAAAAGGGATTCGTTACGTTTACAATACTCGCGAAATCGAATCTTGCCTCTTCGGTGTAGGATTCATACAAGCTCTCCATGGTTATTCCCTGATATCGTTCCGGTATCATTACGCTCAGAGTATTTCCCATTTTAACCAAAATCGCTTATGATCTCAGATCAGCGAAAAAGCAATCTCCATTCGCTATATGCATATATAGTCTTGCACTTATTTCAGCACGTACTTACTTCATATAGAGCACAGTCTATCAGTCTATCGGTTTATCGGTCTATTGAGAAAACGCGTCTCCACGAAATTGACTCCATATTCCTTAATCCATGTGAAAAGTATAGACGAACCTATAGGTATATCAGTGACAGTGGTACGAAGTGATCGATTTTTTATGATATCTAACAAAACTTAATGATTGATCGTGACTTCGTAAATGATTATTTCTCACATGGATGAAGACATGAGAATCCCTTTGGAATATTTCATCATCGTTTATTTATTTTGCTGTGGGATAGAAATCGAGTGGATGGTAAATGGGCTGTACTTTCTGGGATAATTACCATTAAGGGATGATTACCAAAAGAATGCTTGGCTCCCTCTTTTGCCCTAAACTTCACGGTGGTTCAGAGACTAATTGAAAGTATGTTACTCTCCCTTGTGGCTTCCTGCTATCGAACTGCTTCACATTAATTCATCTCCTAAATTCAATAATGAATTTCATATTTAATTATTCTTTTTTTTTTGAAACAGGAGTATGGTTAAACCTTCAGATCCTATACCACTCGCTATATCATTTCATATTTATACATACCCTTTTTGTTCTTTAAAGCTTATTGCCCTGTTCTGGTAACTTGTATGTAGATTGAGACGTTATTACTGTTTTGTCTCAAAAAGGGTTTTATAAATATTTATCAAGTTTCGTTAACAAAACATTCGAAATTCTCTTTGTTACGTCGTTCGTCCATTGTCTAAAATGGGATCAATTATGTAAATTTGAAAGTGAAACCCATTTGACTTTCACATGGAACGTTAACGAATAATCAACTCGTTACTTGGTATTCGTGTTTTTGTTATTCATTTGCTCTTAAATTTTTATTTGTATACTGTATTATGCATATGTTATGAATCAAATAGAATTTTGTCAGCTTACTGACAAGATGGCTGCGCGAAAACTGGCGAGAACAATCGTAACTCACTGGACCATTAATCTGGTTGTTATCGTCGAGATCCTGGCAATACCTAGAAATATTGCGATGTTTCAAGTGGCCAATAATATTTTTTATGATGCCTGCTTCCAATTGTAATTTCTTTCGAAGGTTGAATTCGCGTTTGCGAAGAGGGCGTCGTATTAGGATTTTGGAATTCTTGAAATATTTTCAAAGATGAGGGTATGTTAGTACTTACTATGAACTACATTAATATCTGAATGATATTTGGGAAAACTACGCTTAATTTGAAATTGTTCTTTTAAAAACTAAGTATTAAATTAATTGCATACTTTGTAAAGTGAAATCCAGTCTAAATCCTTGTTCAATACGCTTACGGTGACACCTAGTGGCAATTATACAACGCATGTTGAACAAAGGAAGAAGAATACTTCGTTCTGTTGTACCACGTGATGTTATGTTTCTGTTCTGCTGGTTAGATTGAATATTTCCGAACTTTTTCTGACTGTCAAATGTCTAATATTTACATTTACAGTACATCATTATTTGTCTAATACGTTGCCATAAGTTAGAAATTACGTTACTAATTGCTCTAAAATATCAAGGATACACTTTGGCGTCGAAATGAACAGCAGATCCATTGAAAAAGACAGTACGCCTGGAGGTAAGCCGATAATTTTTTAAGGTTATATTTTGATTGTTAAATAACATAGATTGAATTTTACAGATAAACAATGTCCCTTCAAGTACAAGTGTTATAGGAAAAATCCAATCCATTTTCGCGAGCTGTCACACCCTGATTGTAAAATATATTTTATTTATTATCAGTGTAAGCAATCTATTGTCAAAATAGGCTATTTCATGATTTTTTTACAGTCGAGTGCCTCGTCATTAATCAATTGGATGACAATGTTGTGGTCCCTGACAACGTTGGCTTTGTAAGCCCTGATCCTCATGAGTTGCTTCAGCAACTTCGTATTGTTCAAACTGTACTAAAAGAGAAACGAGAGAGAGATAAAATATCCTTTGCTGCGCTGCAGGTCAAATTATCAAAACTTACTCCCAAACCAAGAATAAGAACACAGTCCAGCACAAGTGATGATAATAATGTACCAAACACTTCATCAGGATCAAAGAGATCAAGTGCAAATGAAGATCATATGCCTGGGAACAGTAAGATGAAAAAAAGTAAAAACAGAGATAATCAAAATGTTTCTGGTGGAACATCATTAGTGGACAAAATGACTTCTTGCGGCTCTCAGGATGCCAGACTGGCACTGAGAGAAAAAACAATTTCCATGATGAAAGCTCACGGTCACAAAATATCTGTAGCTAAGTTTGGAGAATTTGGCATGAAGTTTGCTCTCTCTGCGCCATATCATTTTTTCCTAACAAGAGTTGAAAAATGCCATGCGACTTATGATCAGACCAAGTCGATTTCCTTTCCGGAAATTCTTGACGTCAGTTTGGGCGAGATAGATTCCTCCTTACAACTCACATTTGTTGTTGACGTTGGTTGGTTATGTCTTCAGTATCTTCTGGCTGCTCAGAAGGCCGATATGCTTATTCTCTATGGCGACAGAGCCGATACGGAATCACTTCCACCTAATATTAAATTGCATCGCGTAGAAATGCCTACTGCTTACGGTTGTCATCATTCAAAATTGATGATTCTGAAATACAAAGATGGCGGTATTAGGATAGTTGTGGGTACAGCCAATCTGTACGCGGATGATTGGGAGAACCGTACTCAAGGGTACGCTATTACTTGCAATAAAAATGTCATATAAATGATTATTTTCGAATACAATAGATATACTAGACAATATATATAATACAATATAATACAATAGAACTAATACTCGACACTAGAAATAACTTATTATTTATTTGCAATAGGCTTTGGATGTCGCCGCATCTGCCTCCATTACCAGAAGACGCAAATCCTAATGATGGCGAATCACCAACAAAATTCAAATGGGATATACAACAATATCTAATCAAGTATAAAATTTCCGAACTGACTGATTGGATTAGTCTTATCAGACGAGCAGATTTCTCATCGGTCAATGTCTTCCTGGTTGCTTCAGTACCAGGAAATCACAAAGAGCGCGAAGTTAACTCCTGGGGACATAAAAAGTTGACTGCAGTCCTCTCTCAACATGTAAACATGCCTCGGGATTCTCCTTACTGGCCCATTGTCGCAGTAGCCTCCAGTATTGGTAATTTAGGACCTCAGTACTCCAGTTGGCTTCAAAAGGAAATTGTTACCTGTATGTCTAGCGAAAAGGGACGCCAAGGTCTCACTGACCAACCAGAATTTCATTTTATCTATCCCACTATTGAAAATTTCAAGAACAGCTATGACATACGAGAAGGTTCCTCCTGTTTTTTATACAGTATAGAAACTCATAATAAGCAGCGTTGGTTCTTAAATCATATGTAGTCAGTATCTTTTGTTTTTCAACCAATAGTTAGTGACATTGTGAAAATATTAATTCTTTTTTCTTACAGCAAATGGAAAGCCCAGAGTACAGCACGAGATAAAGCAATGCCGCACATTAAATGTTACACAAGAATGTCACCAGATATGAAAGAGATTTCGTGGTTCTTATTAACAAGTGCAAATCTCAGTAAAGCCGCTTGGGGGCAGCATCGGACTTCACATTTCATAATGAGCTATGAAATTGGAGTGGCATTTGTACCATCAATTATTGTAAGTATCAATTTCATTATCAATTTTATCAGTCTGATAAACACTGATGACGTTTCATCTGCTACTTTAATCGTATTCTTTTACCATAAGACGGGAGACAAAACGTTTCCAATCAAAGATGCTGTGGATAATTTGCCAGTATTTCCTATTCCTTATGATCTTCCACTAACACCTTATGGACCAGATGACAAACCGTTTGTCATAGAATTTTTCAAGGGGTACGAATAAAAACACAAGGCAGGTTTGTAAAGAATGTGTGATTATGTATCACGTGTTACATGTGATATTATTCATTAAGAATAAACAAAGTTCAAAAATAATTAATTACTCAAAGTTACAGTAGTTACTATTTACAAAACACTATCACTGAGAATTGCAATGGTACACGGAGAAAATTTTTCATTAAAAATTACAGTGAAATTCGCGGTAATCACGGGGCATCGTGGTATTTCATAACATATTACCTATATATGTATTTAAAAACAATTCACGAAAACATCCTAAAAAGTAATCATGATACGTCAGCTTTTACTAAAGTGTACGGTAGAATTTTAGTATAAAAGTATAGGTTTTACATCATTGAATTTAAAAAGTGATCTAAAACAGCCGAATTATCTCGTGCGCTACATTCAATTTAAGTCAACCACAAAAAACATTGACATAGTGAAACGCAATAAAAATTGCAAGTAAAAATATTTACCGTGTACACTGTAAAATTTATTTTTAGCTACTCAAAATATCGTATATTATAAGCAATAAGTAATTAAATGGTAACGATGTCCCACGGTTATTGGTTTCTACGGTAAATTTTATCGTGAATTTCATAAGAAAAATTAACGAAAAATTCTGTCGATGTATGATTGAAAATTGCCACAAAAGTTTCGAATACTCGTGTTATAATTTAAAAATACATTTTGTACGAAGTAAGAAAATAAAAAAGACCTGATTACGAAATTTGCATTTCGACAAATATTCAGTCTGCAACACCCGATAAAAGAGAATGTGCTTTTTTTCTGACTAAGATGCGGGGAATCCGTGCCGGAATTACGGTAACAGATACTTACTCATCTGGAAAAGTCTTGACTCTATTCCACTAATTACACATTTAATTCAACTACTTGCCTTGAAGTCGCGTGCGTGATAATATCACCATTGATTATCAATTCGTATAATTTTCGAGAACCAAAAAAAAAATAAATTCCGAAGTCAATCGTACCATACATATTTATTCTCTAGCTTAATTTCTTTCTCTCTCTTATTTTTTTTTTTTCGATCATTTCACAGGGTTACGATTCCACAGTACGGTTCGCGTTTTCCATAAAACATCAGCAGGAAAGTCGCTTCCTGATGAAACACGGGCGCGGTGTTTGGCCACACATGTCTGATTTCTTCGGAATTACATGTGTGAGTAGTACGGTACATGTCTGGCATTCAAATTGCCCCTAACGAGAGTCTTGTGTCTTCGACTTATCAATTACGTACGAAGTAGATTCTTTTGCAATGCCGATCAATTCGCCATGTATAGTTTTGTAGTTATTCTGGAGAATATTGAGTAAAGGTCACAAATACACGTGTGAAAAATTACATATGTGTTTGCTTAATGTATTCGTTCTAAGAGAATGCGTAAACATCAGTAAGTGAGTAGTGTAACGTTGAAAGAATTTTGGTAGTACCAGTTGGAGATTAGTACTTTAATGGAAAAATAATTTTTTACATTATTGTAGATTTTACTAATTCCTTATCGTTCATTGCGTCATGCCTTTACTCTTATCGTTCATTTCCTGTAGAAAACTCAGCTTTGGATGGATTAACCACTTAACCTAACATTTAACTGGCGTTCGCATTCTCCAAAACTATCTATACTCAAGCAACAAAATCATTTTTCAACCAAATATCAGTTATAGATCTCTCAAACGTGCAAAATAATGGCAGATAACCGAGCAATTGTAATGCGTGATTTCCGTTTAAATGGTTAGTAATTCGTGCATTGGATAATAAGAAATCCTGCTTTAATATCTTTACCGACGCCTCAGCTCAATTAACTGATACGATGAACAGAAACATGCAAAATTGTTATAGATAATCTTAACGTATTGCATTTCAATTAATTGTGATTTAAGCATTATGACATTGAAATTCTTATCATCCCTGTCATGATAGAAATAGATTAGAACATGTAAACTTAGTATGAAAAATCGTAACTTGTAGATTACATACATTGTATGTTTCTATTCTTGGGTTATAAATTTATTTTTATCAGATGTTTCAGTACCTGCGCGACATGTACCTTGTGCATTGAATGTGAATATTAGTATACAAATATCTGCGAATGTTGTATTTTTTTGTTTCTTTTTCTTGATAACAAAAATTTACCATTTTTTTTACCTTATCTCACACACGTGAGATCACAAGTCTATTGTATTTGTAATGATCGTTCATGCCTACAAGGAATGTCAATTCGAATGGAATCGGCTGATTGGATCGAAGTTGATTGATTGTTTATTGTAGATATACATACGTCACACATAAATACATGCTATCAAAAATACGCAATCACGGAATATTACAAGGCTTAAAATTGCTACGTGAAATCGCTGGAATCTTTAAAAATCCCCAGCAGCCTGATTGTTGCGATTTAGATAAATACGTCGGGAGTAAAATAATGACTTAAGAATTAGAACTTGCCAGAATAATCTTCAGGCGATAAGTGCATCATTAATTTATTATACGATACGATCAAGAATTTTTGCGCGCTATTTTGAAGTCTCAATCACTCCTCGTAGTTCCACAGACATAATGATTGATAAACTCAATTTTAATCCAGAAACGCAATCGATCTACCTCATTTGCTTTTATCTTACTGTGATTGAAAGTAAAGCATCAAAGACTTCTTCAACGTATATAAACCCATTAACCTCTAACGTCTTGTGTATTAACATTTATTCTTTACTAAAGGATAAGTCGAATCCCTTGGTAAATTTGTATTTTCAGTTTCGTACATATATCTATCGTTCTCCTTCGCGTCTGGGATTTGCTTTGTCCCCCACCCGGAAAATCCTTGGCAGTCAGATCGGCGCAGACTGTCAGCGCCGTCGCCTCGCGAAGGGTGCGCAACATTGACTGTACAAGAGTTGACGGTCTCGATCAGTCCGCGTAATGTCAGTTACCTGGCAAGATATCTCCTAGTGGAGAATAGCCTGTCAGGAGGCTTGCCATTCGCCTGGCAGTCGCTGTCAGCGATTGACAGTGATCGAACGTCGCTGCTGCACGGTTTTTTTTTTTATCAGAAGAAACTAAATTTGGTTATTTTATTTCTGACCGTGATATACAAAGATTTCATTGATTCGTGCAGCATCCCTTATATTTAAGGGATAGATCGACGAATAGTGAGATTTCATTAGATTCTAGTAAGGTAAGACAGTTATTAATGTTGTGATAAAAATTTATAAAAATTTCGATAAATCGATTTTATTTAGCTTATATTTTATTTCATCTTCCTATCGCTTGCGGCGAAACTGTTGTCACTTAACATTTTTTGGGGGAAGGATTTAATTTTATTTGACAGTGTCGAGTTTCTATTTTTTTTGTATTTTTTTTTTTATTCCACGTGACTGCTGCTTGTTTGTATTCTCGCAATGTGTCTATAATTCGATCGTCTCCATTCAGTGTGTAACTTTCACTGATAATCTCCAAAGAATTCTAATTCAATTTTTTTTACTGTAGGTTTGTCGTATTTTTAGAAAGTTTATCTCATAGTCTTTAATACATAAATAAAAATTTTACGTGTAAAGATCAAAAATTTTATATCAAATTTTTCACAGGATCACTTCAGAGATCTGTCCTTAGAAGGAAGAGGTTTCAAGAGATTCTGACACCTTGTACAGGAGGGAAAAAAAGTTTGCGAAAAAAAAAGGTTTCAAGCAAATGTCTTCGTGGTGCCTATATTCTCACAGATCCTGATTCAGAAAAAAGAGGCTCATGACGCCTTAGATTGTACATGGTGTCATCGAAGAATGATGACGGCGTCGCGACGCTCTTTATTGACGAAAGGCAAACGAAGAAACGCGAGCGTCAAGCACGAATCGATAACCCCGTGCAAACCACCCTGCGGCTGTCGACTTTCCGAACTCTGAATGTCGCCAATCTGATAGAGGATCGTTGAACTCCGTTAACTGCAGCGTGGTAGTTCTCTCACAAGAAATTATACAAGATGTTGGCCTGTTGGGTCCTGGCTGGTGTCCTGGGTGCCATTGTACTTCTCCACACCCTCCTCGAGGTCCACTACTTTTTGCGCATGTTCTTTACTCTCTTTCTGGCGCGATTTTGCAAAAAGCGCGTGCACATCCTGGACGAGACTTCTGTATACGGTAATGATATAATTAATTTCAATTATTTTAAGTACCTAAAAAATATTCTTTTTTAATTTTTATTCTTAAAATCAAAAGCAATACAGTTTCGATAGCTCAATTATATCAAACCTAAACCTTGACCTATTGCTGCACACGAGAGACCATCACGCAACTCACGTGTCCTACGACCAGCGCATATATTGATTGTTCCATAGCAGGTTCGGCACTTTCTGAACTGTGAAAAGGTCAAAGACAATTTTTATTGTCGTTAGGTATATTAATAGTCACGATAATAAAAAAAAAAGAATATCTTGAATTTTCACTCCCATCACAAGAACGGTATTTGTAATGGAAACCCGTGCAATTTGGAATAGCAATTTTAGTTCTTCAAGGGTTTCTTCCAATACGGCTTCTCTTACACAAGGACACTAATCACGACTAGGTCAGCCTTAAGACTAATCGAAGGTTCTGTGTGAATTTTTCAAGCTCATGGAAATCCACTTCATCTTGTATTAAAACCCAATGAATATTGTCATTTATTTTTCTCTTGTCGTTATAAGATATGACATAGGTATTCAATATTATTTTGAGTCATCACAGAATAAAACGTGCGGAAATACTCATGCATTAGCTATAGTACAAAAAATATACTTTTTGTACCTTACTCTTTGGAAGTCCTGGATCTGCAAAATTATTTTTCTTTGTGCTTACCAATGCATAAGATGTAAATGCATGATCTTGTGATTGTCCCTAAAGGCAAAATTACTTGTTACAATATTCTCTATTTTTTTTTTTCTCATAATTTTGTAATAGGTATCTGCACAACCACCGACGTCGATACTCTTCTCTATCACATGAATAACGCACGTTACCTGAGAGAGTTGGACTTTGCCAGGGTCGACTTCTACGAAAGGACGAGTCTTTATCGTGAGATTCGTAGTCAGGGTACTGGTGTGGTACAGGGTGCGGCAACTATACGCTATAGAAGATTCCTGAAACCCTTGTCAATATTTAAGATAACCTCCAAGGTATGTAATCATTGTATATTACATGAGGTTCAATTTGAATGTGATAAAAAATTCCAGACGGTAATCATATGACGTGATTAATACCTGCTGATTTGATTACCAAGTGATTAGTTACGATTTGCGTCTACTGATAACGAATTACCAATAATGTTTTATGGATTTGTAATCACCACCTTTATGGATACATGTAATGTTAATAGGACAACGAAAAATGGATAGCTAATATTTGTCAGGAATAAATCTACAAGTGTGTGTCCTATGCTCCATTCATGGAAACTATCTTGACTCATTTCTTTTCAAAATGAGTCTATTGTATCCTGAACAATAAGGACTTGGTCCACTGCAGTGATTATCGTTTAGTAATTAGGTTATGATAATATATAGGTGGGCCTGATAGCAGAATAGTCCATAATGTCACAGACAATTTCTAAGAGTGTAGCTTGCCAAGGCCCTACGTGCCATGAAAACGTTCATTATCATAATCATGCATTAATATTCTTACAGTGATGTCATAGAATTGATTAAACCTCACATACACTTTGAGAATTTTATAAACATTTTTCCAATATTTTCTTCCACTGAAAACCAGTGATACTGTATATTTATATTGTATTGATTTAAATTTTACTTTGATACATACAGATTATTTATTGGGATGACAAATCCATTTTTATGGAGCATCGATTCATTACACCGAGTGATGGATTTGTCAGAGCTATTGCAATCTGCAGACAGAGAGTTTTGGACTGCAGTGCGGAGGCTGTGATTAGTGTTTTGATGGATCGTGGAGTCAAACAGAATCAAAATGTAGAAGCTGGAGTTACTCAGGTAATATTAG
The DNA here is from genome assembly GCA_030142375.1 of Calameuta pallipes. NCBI lineage: Eukaryota > Metazoa > Arthropoda > Insecta > Hymenoptera > Cephidae > Calameuta > Calameuta pallipes. Next base: position 2,895,918 of record JARQSW010000489.1, read on the forward strand.
CACTTCATAATAGATTTTATCTGATGCTTATCATATAATTTGGTAATCTAATCTATTTCTCAGAGAAATAATATTCAAGAACTGGATAAAGATCTGAAAAGATAAATTATAATTAAGTCGGCAAGATAAGAACAGATGGACTACCAGTCAGAATTCACATGATCTGATCTTCTTTATTGCATTGATCATAGATCATAGATCATAAATTGCAAATAACTTTTAAATTGTTTGATATTGGAAGATAATTCGATAATAAATTTTTATAAATATGTAGAAAACAAAACAGTTAGTACTGCTAATTCTTATTGCCGTAATATTATTTTTAATAATATTTAATTGTATTTAGATTCCGCATGTCAGACCTCAAATTCCACCGGAAGTAGCAAGATGGCTGGAGAGCAATGAGATATCGTCCGCTACCTTGAGACAACCGGAAAACGTGACGACGCCTTGCTGACGAATGGAGGAGGCGACGCCGGGCGTCAGCAACGGCGTCCCAACATGCGCATCTTCGTGCGAAACGACAACAGTCTAACGAAGTTGGAGATACGTTTTTATAAACTGTTCATTGTGTCACATTTGGTGCGCGCGACGTAATCGTGTACGTTTCCTATAATGAATCGTGTGATACCATATAAGGACTATACACATATATACATATAGATTTATATATACATAAATAGTATGTATAGTGGCGACTGATGGACCACCAGTGAGACTATTGTCTTTAATGGTATTTATTAATCTAGAAAATTGATAAGCACGGGCATTATTCTCGCCAAAAAACCTTAGAGTATTACGTGAAATTAGCTTTATTACTGATACGTGTTCATAACTATACACGTATTTTATCGAAGACACTTCATTATATACTACATAGTTCTCTCATTAGAGATCGTTATAATATCGGATACTGTTTTATTATACCGTTAGAAGATTATTTGATGCGAGAGAAATATAGACAAGAGTTGCAGAATTATTGATTATCTGTGTTTTCGCTTTTATACACGTGCAAGGCTAATTATGTATGACACTTCCGTTTGTTCCTATTGCTCGTTAACGTCATCTTTCCAATGTTTTTACCGCCATCCATAACATTTCAATAAGGCGACGGTGGCGCTACGAGTGCAACCAACAAATATTTTCTCACCGATCGGTTCAATTCAGTTCAGTCTTCCAGCGCACGTTACGTGGTTAGCATCGTCATAGAGGACACGTAATTTGTCGAAGACGGTATAACTGAAAGGGAACGAATAAAAAGAATATACGAAGATGTTATGTTACTGCAGCGTCGCTATTATAGCTTTACTTTACATTTTGTTTGACGTCAATTATTTCATCAGGATTGCATTTGTCATTGGTTATGGTAGACTTTTCCAAAAACGTAAGAAGATCTTTGAGAAGACAACAATCTATGGTAAGACAACACAATATTTATTATGTTTTTATATACCTTTCTTATTTTTTAATTAGAAAAATTCTTACTGAGCTTACTGGATTCTTGTTAAAAAAAATTAACATATGTAGCTATTTACTGTAAATGGGATTAAGGAGGTCCTGTCAATGCATACTAGTCAACTGATCAACTATTGAATAAATTCCATAAATCAATTAAAACAAACCGGACTTTCTACAAAATTATTCAAATTAAGTATAGAACTTTGTTTGTAGGTGTTTTCTTCTTTGTGAAATTAGCTCATTTGTACAAATATATTTAAAAATCATACCCTCATTTGACTTATTTAATGTAGCTGATGACAGCATCTAACGATTCCGACAATTTAGTTTTGTTTAATTTGCAATTACTCTTTGAAGCACTCGATAAGGTGACTTTTTTATGGCATGTATCGAATCCTGAAGAATTCACGAATTCGTAGTATACTATTTTTTACTTCAAAGTTCACTTTAAATATTTTTCTCATCCAAAGTCGAAATTCAATCTCTGTGATCTTTGAGTCCATATATAAAGTTTCGTTTTTAATATTACTTTTCTTAACATTTTCGTCGGTGACCGACCTTCAAATTTTGCAATTGAGTTCAGGATTGTTTAATTTATAACCTATAAAAACTTTTAAACGTGAAAATTCAAGTAGGTAATTTCGACAGAATCTCCTTAATTGAATTTTTTTTTGACACTAATAATATAAACTCTTTAAAGTCTCTTTTACGTTACTACAGCTCTTTCCTTTGCATAATACTGATTAAGCTTTTGTTTCGTTTCTGAGGTCAGAGTAACCGTTTAATCCATAAATCAAGTTCACGTTCCTGAAGGAGGCGATTACCGCTATTGATTATGCGAGCATCACATTATATATGTAAAAACAGTATCAATTTGCATGACGCTTGATCATCCTGTAAAAATTAAGTACGCCCGGATGGGCGATTATCAAGAAACTTTCCATTTACCTACGGATAGTTCGATCGGACGCCATCATAACTTTAACTCCATAATGACCACACATGGGCACACATGATCACACGTGGCAACTCTCTCCCACCATTTTCGTTTTCTCCCAACCTTGTGCTTTCTTTGTCTTCTTTGTACCATTAGGTTTGTGCACGGCGCAAGATGTCGACATCTTTCTCAAGCACATGAACAATGCCAGATATCTTCGCGAACTTGATTTTGCACGGTTCCATTATTACGATCGATCTGGAATTTATGGTGCCATTGCCAAAAAAGGTGGAGGTGCTGTCCAGGGTGCATCATCTGCTAGATACCGTCGAGCTATTCCCATATTCACAGCATACAAGGTCACAACTCAGGTACGCAAGGTGCAAACGCCTTATGAAAGCCCTAATCGGCTGATGATTATTTTGCTGTTACTTTACGTTAGGTTAGTACGTACCGTTATGCGAACAGCAAATTATATCAGTGATTCTCATTTGACAGCTCATTTACTGGGACGACAGAAATTTCTACCTGGAACATCAGTTCATCAGTCTGTCGGATAACTTCGTGAGAGCTGTGGTTCTCAGTAAGCAGAGCGTTACCGGGCTCAAGGTCACAGTACCGGAAATTATTGCTGATGTTGAGCCGGAAGCTAAGCGACCAGAACTTTCGAAGGAATTAAGTCTCTGGCTGGAATCTATGGAGGAATCGTCCCAAAAGTTGAAGAAGCAGAATTAATTAAAAAATTATTTAACAGATCTATACCATGATCTATTTAGAATCTCAAAATGTATGGTTACATTATTATTATTTTTGCGATTTGGCTACTATATCTTCTTCGTATACTTCACTTCCTCGTGCAGCATGTAAATCCTAAGATCATGTTTAAGATGCATAAAAGACAATCTCTTTGGCATGAGGCGTCTTAAAAATGAGTTTTGGACAGTATGTGTTACATGGGTTGTTTTTTAATATATTTATAACTGAAAACGGCTTGACCGCCAATCGAAGGTTAACGTTCGGCAAAAAGAAGACTATTGATTAGTCATTGGGTTACTTTTATTTAAAAGTGTTCTTAAATGCGAGATATGAATACCATGGTACTTAGTTTATTTAATTTTGTTTCTTTTCTTGGGTATAATTGTTATTGATGTTTTGTTATGCGGTTTTGTTGTTTTTGTTTTATACTGATTAATATTATTGACTGATTTTATTGTAGTCATGCTGTTTACAATGAATATTTTTTTTAACGGTATAACGAATGATCTTTTTTTGTACGTCTAAGTCCCCGGATACAAAGAGATACAACGATAATTTAGCTATCGGATTCTTCTCACGTTTCTTGGAGAGACTACTTCAATGCCTTTCCACCCTTTGTTCAAATTCATCTCAGATACTTACGGTACTAGAAGATTTAAGATCTCTGAATATTTTTTTTTAACGTGGTATGTTTCAACATTTATACGTGCCCAACAAACACCTCCTTATTCCGCTCCTGTGGTCTCAAATATGTAGAAAACAAATGGAATGTCCTGTATGCATAATATTTTCTTGGAATTTAATTTTCCTCGATCTCTTAACTCTCCTTTTTTTTAAAAAAAAATATATTGACCCGCATACATTACAGATCGTCATCCAATGATTCATACGTGTTCTAAACATTCTATAGTTTCCTCCAGATGGAGACACATGCTTTTATCCAATCTGTTGAACTGACAGTTAGTATTGCCATACGAGTAGTCGTTTTGCGACCTCCGACTATCTCGTTGTACCTTTATGTTACTGTGCAAGAACGTACGTAATATCACATGTGACTTTCGGACTAGAAAAATTTAGTTAAAATAGTTTGACAGTTCCTGAGAGAAGCGTGCTGTGCTTTCTACTCGTACGGTAAGTTTGAGCATATTATTTCTGTATAAAATAATTAATTTGTTCGCCTTGTTTTATTTAAATGTACATATTTAAACTTTTCTTTTCATTTGTAAATTATTTATACAAACTTCTTGTGGCAATCTTCTTTTAAGTAATATACATTTTATGCATACATTCATTAACGATGTGTGATCCTCTTATCGATGTGTAAATAATGAAATTTCCAAACGTTCCCATAATGACGTGTGAATGCGCGGTAGCTGAAACTGCGGTACCAGGAATTTATACGTGTATTTATTCTAATATTACGTATTGAAAATATTTTAATGATTACTTGAAAATATAAGTATATATTTATATGTTGAGTATTTTTCCTGGCATGAATTTTTCTTTCTTATTACAATACGACAATTCTAATCATCCTCGATAAACACGTTGTGAGATTCTTTACGCAAGCGGAATATGCTGGCTTAAGCATAAAATATTCACTGAATTTACTATATTGTTCGTGGTTGTGCAATAGTCCCATATACAGATTTCTCAGAAAGGAAAACTATAGACGCAACACTAGCAGCACTATAAATATATTTTGAAAGATTCTAAATATCAATAATATATATATATATATAATTTAATAATTTAAGGGAATACGTGTTGAATCATAATATAGTTAATTTATTTTATTTCCCATAATTATTCAAAATAATGCTCAGCCAATAGTATTTCTCGCTCTCTCTCTCTTTTCTCTCTGTTCAGTTCGCATTTACATTCTTGCATTCATGACGGCAATTCACCGTGTTAATACGTACGGATAAAATTACATTATTACATCACATGCAGAGATTCCTGCATATCATTAAGCCTGCGATATTCTGTTTTCATTGAATAACGCTAATTTACATTTTCCGACAGAATTTTAATTCCGATATATTTTTGTTCAGTAATCAATAATTTTTGGTACGACAACGAATTGGGAAATCTTATTTAGTTAATTGGCCCAAATTAATTGACGCATCACGTTCGTACTGCTTTATCCAGGCTGATAAATTTATTGTAAACGTCCACGAGGCCTCATTAACCTTGACGAGATGATTTAGATTCTGACGGAAAGAATTAACTCGTTGCTAGTTGACGGACGAAACTATTACTATGCAAATGAATGCTACGCACTATATATATGTGTATATACACATATGTATATCTATCTGTATTACAATTTTCACATGCTATAAATATATTGTTTACATAGTATCTGTTGTAATATTATATATGGAACAGATGGCTTTTATGAGAATATCTAAATTTGTTAATTTTTTGTTTACTGGTTAATTTATATTTGTATATATTCATATAGGTATTATTACTGTGTATCGTTTGTCATTGTTTTCTCACTGATTAGGTTATCTTGTATAGAGGATACAAAGAGCTATTACAAATGAATTGGAGGCATTTGTAGAAGAAGCGTCTGTCATTAAAAGCATTGATTTCTCATGGGAAAATTGATATTTTGATAAATGGGTCAGTCCGTTAAGTACGTGAATGCACTCGCAGAGTTGCATAAGACAATTGCACTGTACGTAGGTACACGAGTATGTAGATTGCGCAACGACGATTATAAATTAATCCAATAATCAGTAGGTTGATCAGATTCAACAGATCAAGTATCTCTAATTTAGATGAATGAGTCCAAAATTAATAATTTTGAATTTCAAAATATATCTATATACGTGTTACTGAAGTTGTATAAAATTTTGATAGAAATTTATGAAAAAATACTTCAAGCAGTTTCTATGAAACTGCAGAATCGCATTGTAGAAAACTTGTCGACCTTCCCACTCGGTCTTTGAACTTTTAAAAAAATCGCATCTCTCCCGTGGGAGCATCAAACGTAGGTCGGCGTTTTAATGTGCGCGATTCGATGAGATCCAACTCTGCGTTAAAACTTTAAGCACCGTTCACAAGCTTAGGCAGAGTAGCGAGACGTAACGTGTGGGGATCATAGATGATTGCAAATTGTCCGCAATTGGCAGGAAGTCCCTGGGGACCGTTTCTACGCCCCCATCCGTACTCTTCTTTACCATTTACGTGCGTTACGTTATCCGAAGTATTCCATAGTACCATTTGCTGTTTCTTCTCCTTTTTTCTCTAATATTTCTCTCAGCTCCGTCCCTCTTACCGCTTCTGTAACAAGAAACAAAATTAAAATCACCTACCGGCAGTACCAGGTACTACTATTGAAACTCCATAATAATACACATGAAATGCAATAACAACAAACAATATACAGTCACGCAGACGTACGAACAAAAATTCTGTATAATCATTGATTAACAGGATCAATATTATTCTAATCCGATAATGAGACTCTGTAACAAATGACAATATCATAACTAGATGTTACCAGTGCATGCAGTATACTGTATACATATCTAGTCTAGAAAACAATTCTCATCTACTAAACATATGTGTATACGGTGTCCTAAAATAACTGATCCACTTCTTTCTCTAAACATATTCTTGCATAAGCACGATAAATTATTTTTCGAAATATCAAAAACATTCGGTACAGTGGAGGATACTCTTAACTCTACTGACTATGATAACTCGCGAGTTCTCTCAAGCGAGTGCGACGTGGTCTCATCCGGTGCATTCCCTTCTACGAATGCATCAAGCATCCGCCTCTTGGATTTTGACGTTAGGTGAGAGAGCGTATCCCACCGTCAGTAGAGGCCGCCCTTACAGCCACCACTTACAGTCTCGTCTCTCACCAACGTCCACGTTGTAGGTGAGACTGGGACCGTGACTGTTGATGATGTCCCGTTAGGGGACCTAGAAGGCCCACGGGGCCAACAAGTCGTACGGAACGACTGGTACCTATACAATCTCGACACTTTTGAACGGATTCTCGACCAGTACACTTCGGATGCGTTGTGATTTCTTTGCACCATTAAGATAGCACTATTACCCTCTCATTTTGAATTTTGTCATTGCTCATGAGGAAAAGTGCAATAATTTTGTTCTACATAATTACGGATTAGTGAATTGTTGCATTTACGTGCTGCTCTTATTACACGATTGTTTGTGACTAATGAGAGAAAATTTATCTCGTCGCGGGATGAATCGTTTCCTGCTATTAAGTGCAGTTTGAGCCGCGTCGCGTGTGTCAGTGATAGGTTCGTTGTTGTATTGCTCGATGAGATATTAGTTTACACTGTGTATCTACATTTATCTGTTAATAATCCTAATTTTGATTTTTTTTACTTTAAATAATTTCAGGAAAGACACCGCGATTTAAGGATTCTCTACGTCAAGTGAAAAATTACGATATGAGTCGTACAGGATATACGTGCATCAGGCACGTATTCTGCTCCCTCAATGTCCTCATATGGGTTTGTACGATACAATATTTTAGTAGAATAAGTAATACCATCATAATGTAACGTCAGAGTTATAAATAAAATTCGATAATACCGGTATGTCGAATATAGACAATTTTTCATTAAGTTCACATGAATTATTATGATGTGGCGCAGCACCGTAACCTTTACTATGGTATAAAAATACTTTAGCCAAAAAGTTCGCTCGTGCTGCGCTATCACGAGGTACAGAAACGCATGGTGAATTAAAAATAAAATACGCCAAGGTCACAAAAAGCATCTTTCTGTATCTACACTGTGTATCACGAAATATCGTCTCCATTTCATTCTTAATGGGGTATCAAGCGGGCCATTGAACTTATACTAGGTAAATACCTATATATACTTAAGTATACATACTGTACATAAGACGACCACCGCATCATAGTACTAGTAGCGTATTGCTACTATATTATAAACACTTATATATTCTACGCTAATGCAAGCTCGTATCTACATGACGTAATAAACCACATCGCTCTGCACTAGGGATTAATAGATTTCTTTATGCTTGACCAGTTCCACTGGCTGGCAGTAAATTATGATAACGTAGTCATTGCTCATTTAATATTCATCGATTAAACTGACTCTAATATGATATCAATAAGGTCAATATCCTCAAGAGCACTGGTAGCGGTAATAGCTATCGCTTCAGTAGGTTACCTACTGACTTACCTTCTAAATGTTTCTCATTGTTATTAGGCTCACAAAGTGGCTAAATACATAGTAGAGTATATAATGTAATATGTAAGACGACTAAGTTCTGTAGAAGTAAAAAAATTCAGGTGCAGTACGGAATGCAACGGATTCCATGTTCATTAGATATTTTTCCACTAATGTTAGCAGCTAGAATAACAATGGAGTTTCACGGAATCAGGCGACACGCAGGTTGGAGAATTAAAATGTAAAATTGGATAAATGAATTTTCTCTTATTAATTTGAAGGGTGTTAGTGGTTGATGATGATTGGAATGCATACTACTGTCGTGACTTTATGATTGTTATATTAAGAATCATGTTAATTAAATATTATGGTCATCCTGCGTGACGTCTGAGCGTACATTGATGAGCTGTATTTTCACTGTTAACATTACTGTGTATTTGATTGTCAAGGTCACGTTTACAATTGAAAAAAAGTGCATTCTATTTGTGAATACTATTAGCTGTTATAAAAATGCACAGTGCAGCTTCTGTGACGTCGCGAGGAAGTAGTAACAACGTAGTTGGTGATGATGTGGTTTGTTTTTGTTGAATTTTTGTTTCTGTTTGACAGTTGTGCGCATGCGGAATTTTGGGGGCTGGTCTGTGGCTGCGATTGGCGTACTCAGGCTACACCACACTTGTGCCGCAATACAGTTTTGCGTCTGCAGATTCGCTTTTATTAGCCGCCGGATGCGTCACCTTCGTCGTCGCGTTCTTCGGCTGCTGTGGTGCCTGGTTTCAGGCGCGATGCATGCTAATTACGGTGGGATTGATTATCGTGATTAAATATAACTGCCATTGCTGTAAACGGCTAATTAGATGGTTGCGAACAACTTGAGAATTTTCGTTAATCTCTCGCGCAGTACTTCAGCCTTGTGATACTGATGTTCCTGGCTGAATTTATGCTTGGTACTCTGGCCTTCGTCTTCAGGGAACATCTTGCCAGGAGCCTCAAGGAAGAGTTGCTCTTTGGTATTGAGAAACACTATAACGTCACCAGGGAACCAGGAACACTTCCTGCTGTATGGGATCACATACATACCGAAGTGAGAAAATTTGATTACATATTATTTTACTTTATTTTATTTAGTCCATATGTGCCCGAATAACTATAGTTACCTGTAGATTGGGAAATCCGGTTGCTTTACAAGAACTTCCTCTGCGCGTTGAGACATTTCAACTTCCTGCGGATTTTCATGTCCTGTACCAATTGTCACGTTCCAGATTTTTTTTCTTGTACCTATTTTTATTTGCTGGTTATATTGTATTTTTTCAATGAGATTGTATGGTCAACTATGCGGGATTACTTTCACCCGGTGTGAAGAGAAATGAGACGTGAATGTTACTCAGAAAGAAATGTGTATTTCTTCAAGAACAATTTCTTGTTGTTGTAGTTTCACTGTTGCGGCGTACGCGACTACACCGACTGGTTCCAAATCGACGCGTGGCCCACGGAAGATCGCGTTCCTGACTCCTGCTGCATAAAACAGGAACGGTACTGCGGTCGATTGGATCCCGAGGGACGAAACAAGGAGCTCTGGTATAAAAATGGCTGCGCTTCCGCCATACAAATGTGGCTTGTCACGAGATTACACGTTGTAGGCACAGTTGGTCTTGTTGTTGCATTTCTTCAATTGTTTGGTTTAGTAGCTAGTATGATACTATTTTGTACAGTCAGGCATAAGAGGTCAACACATACCTATAAAAGTTATGACACGACCACTTAGAACGGATATACATATAACTATATTTATTTTGATTTTTCACAAAAATCCTCCAGATGATAGAGGATTACGTTTCTCGTATTTTTGTTGATTCACCCAGATAGCTCAAAATTGTTCATCTCCAAATATCCCAACATATTGCCAATGAAATGGCTTCGGGTAAAGCGTGTTATTGTTATGATGACAATATGCTTGAATATAGCATTTTTGACTACTAGGGTATTGACGATTTTTAAAAACTCTTTTAAGAAATTCGAGATTCATAATTCCAAAAGAAACAAAAGGGCGAATTGCCTTTTTAATCTAGTTTTATGAATTTCGACAATTTTCGATTTAGTATGCCCGTGTTACGAGATCTTTTTTCTGTCGTGTTATTCGCATATGAAAATCGAAGTCAATCATTAATTGTTGAGTCGCCATGTAATCGATAATAGAGTCTTTTAAGAATATAGTACATATAATATGTGTATGTATTGTTTTAACAAATAAATAATATATTTATAAAATTTTTGAAGCTTAGAATATAATATGCCAAGATTCTCATTAGATTTTCATTATTAACAAAATATTTATTTACAGAAACTCACCTATTTACATTTTGATCAGGTCACTCATATACATTGCATATGCATTATTCGTATTTCTTATCAGACACTTATCACTGCAGTCCTATTAATCGCGCGCCAATTTGGTTCAGTGCTTCCGTGACACCGCGCGAAGTTTTTTTAGCTGCGTCGATGGGCAGCTGAAACGAAAATTTGGTATGCGATTTTCGGAATAGAAGAAAAAGACTTATTTAGACGAAGATAGAATTAAAATAGCAAAGCATAAGTTAACAAATACTCACGTCTACGACGCTGTTGATAAAATTACTGATTCCTTCAAAACCATTAACCAACGCCCTGCCAATACCAGAAAATTTGTCACCAGAGTTGCCATACTTTTCTTCCTCGCGAATTCCATCGACCAAAGGCGTCGGTCTCAGAATACTTCCAAGGATTGTTCCTACAGGATTCTCCTTGTTTCTCTCAAAGAGAGCCTGACCAGCTTCACTCTCAAGACGTACAGTTTCACGTGTCTTGGGTGCCATAAAGTTAGCGAAAATCCTTTTCTGAATAGATCCCAGGGCATTTTGTCCTTGAGCCACAATATCACTCTTGGCCGCTATCACCGAAGCCACATTGTTTTGTGCTTCACTGGCAGCTTCCTATGAGAGAATAAAAAAACGAGAGAAATAAACTGACCACTCGCAAGAAACTTTCAGCTTGCTTTTTACGGTATTCTAAATTTCGTCATGCACGACTCGTTGCAGTAACGCAGAACTTTCTTTGTTAACTTATTTTATTATTCACTATTGTCCTATGTCGTTATGCCTATTAATAATTTATCAATGTCATCACGATCGGCACAACGTGATGGAATAAAAACTAACCCTGTTACCGATCGTTCCGCATTACCTCAGCATGATTTACAATGATGTTTCTAAACATGGCAGCCGAATTGACGAATCTCCCTCTGCCGAATCTCACTCTGTCCGCTAATTGTCCTAATAATTCCTGAGAAATGGTCTACTAAAAATTCCATACCACCAACAAGCCTAAAAATAAAGCCAGATGCAACTTGTAATTACCTTTCCTTCTCGTAGTCTGCTGGACAAGTCGGTAGCTTGCGTTGCCGTCAGGTCGATTCTGATTGGCTCTTCGGCAGGTCTCGAGAGCGCCAAATTCAAACTGACTGTCAGCACGGTGAGGATGATCTCGAGCTTAAACATCTCGCCTTTCTCCTATCTAGTTCACTGCAGGTATCTGCTTATGATCCAACGTTGATGAATTTCTCTGCACGACTGGATGATCCGATTCGATTTGTTATCTCTCCTACGTGATAAACGAGCCGTTAGTTGTGAGTGGTAAGGGAATAGCAAATCACCTTGAAAAAGAATTGCAACATGCACGTACGACGAACTGTGTGCAAACTCATAAAAAAGCCTAAGGCTTAAGAGGCCATTAGCTTTCTTGGCTATTGGGAAAGATGGCGACTACGTTACGAGTTGTGGCCTTCGAGTAATTATTCTTTTTTTATGAAACATTCATTGAAAAGTTCAGATTGCGCCAATAAGTCAGTATCCAACATATGCAGTTGCTGCATGTGTTCTTTTTAGATATTGAAAAAAAAATACATCTATCACAAAAGAAATTAAAAACACGTAAAAAATATGAAGATTTATATTTAAAAACGATACTCATTGATATGTTAATTTCTTTTTTTTTCAAAAGAAATTACGTAAAGACGTTTCACCAAAAGATATTCTTAGAATTTTTTTGCGTGAAAGAAACTGACTCACTAGCACTGGCGACACTCGAGTTTCTTGTTATGAATAAGAAAACGTCAGTCGTCCTTTTTATTTGACTAAAAAAAAATTAACAACTTCATACAGTTATGTGTCTTTCTAAACGAAAAAAGCGTCTTTTCATTCTATATTTAAAATTACGTCAAAGAAAAGAAAGATTGCTGATATCCATTTTAAGAATCCTGCGCATGAGAGGATGCGCAGAAATGCACAAACAGTACGTAGCGTCTAGCGCAAAATGTGCATAAGGGTTATGGTAGGTAAAAGGAAGAAAAAATAAAATAACAGGAATGCAAAATTCCTTCACGCTTACCAACTGTCGACACTGATACCGACTCTGAGCGTGTGCGGTCAGCAACTAACTGAATCTTAAAGCCGACTTCGACTTAACAAGATCTTACGACACGGACTAGCTTTCTCTTTCGATTTACCTTCGTCAAACAGCGTCCATATTATTCAGTCATGTAGCATCTTTATTGACGATACAAACAATACAATAAATAGTGATCGTTATATCAATGGGACATGCATAATGCGAAATCAACCTTCGTGCGAAATATATATGTCATTGGTAGAAAATATATATAATATAAAACTGGACGGTGCGAGACAAAGATAGACAATAAAGGAAGGATGAGCGGAAGGACAATCGTAAGTACATATAGAAAATTGCATGTTTCCACACAATTTTTTACAATTGGTGACGTGACGCAAGTGCTCACATATTGCCTAATCTAGCCACGTATGTATCTACTGTGTATGTACGTGATTTTACCCACTTATCTATGTCTATTTACTATGGATACAAGAATATTTCTTTTTAATCTATATCCGTTTACGTTGCCTGTTATCATTCGAACCAATCGGACGTTTACTTTTTTTTTTACAACCAAGCAGCCAATACACCCAATTTCTTTTTTCTCTGATTACATTTTTATATCGTGGTTATGACGTCGTTGGTTGGGATGAGAAGAGGGTTCGATGTCTTAATTTTTCAAAATTATTTTTAACGTCATTTCTTCCCTCTTCTTTCAAACCTCTGGTATTGACGTCGCTCCCGCCGAAGGTGCCTGTGACGATTTGTTGCCGAATGCGTTGTTTAACAGAGTATTGACTGCCCGCAAGACGGAAATTGGAATCTGGAAATTTTTCAAAATCATATGCATTCCATTTTTATGATTGCAGCCAGTTTTAAATATTGCTCTACGTATATTAAATTTGGAACTATTTATTAGGGTCATGTTTGTCCTAATGATTTTATTCCCTTTATAATTCTTACAATAGTGAACCGTTAGAATTTATATTAGAAGAATCACTTGCAAAAATTTTGGGGTCCTAACGGAACATGTGTCTACGACCACTCAGTATCCAAGGTTCTGTCAACGTGGTAAGTGCAACATTTTTTAGCAGTGCGATTAGTGATCCCATTGCACTGTTCTTGATTATCAAGATATAATAATAAGATCCTATTTATTTTCAAGATATTACAGACTAAGAGCAAGAATCAGCTACATAAGGAACTGCTTTGCATTCCGACTCTGTCAATAGGATCATAGATGACGCATTCGCTCGAAATGTATTAATTCAAAAAGTAAAAATTTTTCGGTCAGACATTTGCAATTTGTACAAGAGAATTGAAACTAACATGGTAAATTTTTGAAAAATTTGAAATTCGTTGTAAACACGTAAAAAAATTGCTAAGATTCAAATAATCCCAGTTTACCATTAGCGTTACGAATTACGTGTAGCGTACTAGTTCTAAGGCAAAAAAACAAAAAAAACAACTTACATTGAAGATATCATCAATCACACGAGAAAAGGTCTGAGAAACCGTAGAACCATTTTGTTTGGGTGTCTTGCGAATTCCAGGCTTCACAGTCGGTGGGTCATCCAAAGCTGGTTGTTTCGTTGTTGTCGCTTCCTCTTTGATCGTTGTAATGACTTCCTGCGAAGTTTCGTCCTGCACTTCGATTACTCCAGGAAGTATCTCGTTACTGAGACGAGATTCTTCCTCCTGTATAAAACAAAGAATTATTTCAGCACATTAAATTCCTGATTTCTCGATCACTCCGTGCCACGCCTTTTTGAATCTTGTTCTTGTCACGTGGTTTCTTATGAGTTTTCCTTATTCCCCTTGATCTATCTTTGTTATCGGAATAACAAAAAAGCAATGTAATTCTCATAAATACTAGGCAACGCAGAAGGCTCTAGACTCCCTGAAAGGCAGTTGACCGCAGCAACGGGTTCTTGACTTTCTCCGTGAAAGTATGCAGCTGCGTCATTGCTGCGTCTTTTAAACCTGCTAGTCAGCGTCATTGGACCACTGATAATTCCACGAATGAAAGTCATTTGCCACGTATGCTTAATAGAGATTGACTGCTAAGTTAACAGCAAAATCACTAAGTTCTTTGATTATCAGTAAATGTTAATAAAAAAATAACCAAATTCAACTCACCCTGCTATCCGTGGGCATAGCTATGGCGCTAGCGATGAGAACAATCAAGAAAAATATTTCCCCGCGCATTTTTGATTTCTTTTAAAATGCTCTGGTTACTTTCTGTAAATATATTTTTGATTTTAGCAACACCGACGCAACAGTTCTTTATTGACAACACGAAACTGCTCGAGCAACTTGCTACCTACGAATGAACCAGCACGCTAGTCAGCTTACGGTTAAGAAGCCCTCACCACTCCCGTTAAGTTTACATGGCGAATTAGCAGTGCCGCAAAAGCATGTCGCTACCCCATTAAGTACAGTCATTATAATAAACGGGTTAGACTCAAAATCAAAATGTTTGATAACTGATCTGAATTTTGAAAAATACGTGTTTAGAAGGGACTTTTGTAGGTTACTAGTTAATCTGAAATCACATGATGTATTCTATTTATATTTAATGGAATTTCGAAAATTTATACTTATTGTGAGGCATGCTTCACCGTGCACATATTTTCGTGTGTACGCGCTAATTACTCGAACAGTTAGGTAACTTAATTATCTACAAACTGCTGGTAATGTGTGTGTCTAGTTTGTAATATTATGTTGGGTCAATGTTCCTTTCCATTAAAATTTATACACGTCATGCCGCCGAATATATGTATAGGGTTATTCGCGACAAACGCACCAATTGAAATTAGCCTGTCCGTTTGATTTCTACGGTAGAACCACCTTCGTGGTGCGTTTCTTGTGAATCACCCTGTATAATATTATTATATTAATTTTGGTGACATTTATTATAATTTTTTTTTTTTAAATTGACTGAATTTTCGGGATAGAAGAATTATTTGATTTATATAAGTATAACGAAGTTGATGAACTTACCGGTTCTATCGATTTGTTTTTCACTGTAGAAAATCGTCTATGATATTGGATCGGTACCTTCTTGACGACTTGTCCGAGTCACGGTTTTCGATCGAATGATCCATCCACGTTGGAAATCATCAGGAGAACGGACGGACCGCGTGCTTTCTGACCAGTCGAGCGATCATTACTTCCGGTTTAGAGTATAAAAAAACATAGATCACTTTGTACATTATCTAATACTTTGTACTGTGGATCCCACTTAACGATACTTGGTATCAGTGATTAATTTTTAATTAATAACTTTGAAAAAATTTGTTTAATAACCATTTAATGGATATCGCAGTAACTTTTGCTAAGATAAACCTTCGAAATTGAAGGTCGCATATTTCTGAAGCATTTTTTTAACGATTTTATTATGCATCGTGAATCATTTGATGCGTGTATAAGTGTGAACGTGACTCGCGTTGGGAACGACTAGTTTAAAATGACAATGGTTCGAACAAAGAACAATAAACAAGGTGGTTGGAGATTATAGTTTATTTCAGTATTATTATATGTAGATACCGATTACCGGGTATATTTTGATTCAATTAAAAAACGAACATATTTTTTGTTGAGTATTTTAAAATTGAAAACTTACAAAACGTAAGAAATATGTAAGGTATAAAATATTTGATAAAGACAATGTAGCGGTAAACAAATACATTAATGAGGAAAAAGTCGAAGTAAAATATATTTTAAGAAGTATAAAAAATACGATAAACTTTCCTTAACCATTGTTTTTCAGTAGCTGGTTTACGGCTGTAAGCGTGGAGATTGGTATCTATAAAAATGAGAAAGAGTTGACTTTAAGCTTGTTTACTTTGTTAAATAGTGAATAATTAAATCTGCTCACGATCATGAGCAAAAACGGATTTGTTTGCGGATCGTGAATGCCATAAGGAAGTCCTAATACGTCAAATGGATTGGTCATTCCAGATGGCATTTTATATTTCTATTTTCTATTTATTAGCTAAAAAAAATTCAGACAATGTTTTCATTACTCACATTAAAGATGTCGTCGAAAAAAGTGGCACTTTTGTATTTTGTTATTGTTGCACCACTTTCAGATCCACCTTCTATGCCTGCTCTCGAGTATAATCCACCGGATAGACCAGCCGTAGCGGAAGCCGAACCCTGAGCCCCTGCATTTGCGTTCAGACCAGAGGAGGAATCATAATTTACAGTTTTTTTCGGAGCTACGTGAATCTTTTTGGTATGATGCCATCGTGCAGGATATACTGGTTTATCCACGTAGGATTCCCCACCTGAAAAATTCAAAATCTGGGATTGCAGGTGCGGCAAAAATATATTTTGATATAGGTACGTTGTACAGAGACTAAAATTGTGAGAGACCTACCCAAACTAGCTCCGGCATATAGTGCGCCCTGTGCAGTTGCACCTGCGTTAGCAGGTGCATTTTGCACAACAGATCTATGAATTGGAACCTGCGTTTTTTCCACTGTTTTGACAATAGCACTGCCACTGCCAGTTCCTGCACCTGCATAGAGTCCTCCGAAGAGACCGGCATCTGCGAAAGCTGGTCCAGCCGCAACACTGGATTCTTCTTGCTTTCGCACCTGAACATCATCCTTAACGGTGTTTATGCGAGTGTTAACTGCGGCTGAAGAATCTCCACTTGCACTTGCACCTGCATTGACACTGCCAAAAAGTCCTGCAGATGCAGACGATTCTCCTGCTGCCTTCTGTTTATAGATTCCAACATTCTTCCGCGCAGGTTTGCTTATCACTTGAATATTGCTACCAGTGGTGCCTGTTGCTCCTGCATCTGCACTTGCCGCACCACCAGTAGTTGCACCAGCGTATAATCCACCTGCTGCCGACGAATCTGCGCCTCCATCTAGTGCACCTCCAAGACCAGCTGCAGCTTCAGGACCACCGTTACCTAATCCTGCTCTAGCGTGAAGACCGCCACCTGCGATAAAGACAATTTTTTTAATTACACAAAATGCATATCATTTCTTTAACTTTAAATATACCCACCAGCATTCGCTGTATTGCCAGTCAGAAGTCCACCTAAACCTGCAGATGCATGTGCACCCGTAGGCGTACCAGCACTTGCGTGCAAGCCTCCACCCGCCTTTGCACCTCCCAATAAACCACCTAAACCAGCCTGAGCATGGTACCCAGCAAAATTGACCTTGACCCCACCATCAGTAAATTGTAGAAACGGAATCTGAGGATTAACAGAAAAATATTTACTGAACCTGCACTTTAATCAAATCAAACGTCAACGGAATTTTTTAGAATACATACAAAATCACTAAGTAGGTACGCGTCTATCAGATATATTAACGACAATTTGAAAGTAGCTGCAAAACAGAGTTAACCTCTAGGCTAAGTTTAGTCATTACTGACGTTACTCGTTTTTGTTACATTTTTGTAATATCTTGCAAACATCACCTAACGACTTCACTCAATAGACGAACAGACATGCGGATATTCTATAAATAAAAAAATTCCAACATTCTAAACACATCCTTTATATGGACCATGTAATAAGGTTTTAATGTACCTACGAATTAAATCTACCACACATGTTCCTATGGTACGTACATGTACTAATGTCTGAGTATACTTCCATTAATACGCGTTTCAAGGTAAACAGGATATAAAAGCAAGTAAGATGCTCAAGTTCGTCAAAAACCAGTTTAGTCGAGCGACATTGTTTTTTAGATTAAAATAATACCGTGCATCATAACGTGGATAATTGAAGTTTATTTTCAAATCCATTGCACGTACTAGTCGTTCTTTTCTACAACATATGAATATCGAATCGATATTACCTGTGCCTCTACTGTAGCAATGGCTGCCAATCCAAAGAGCAACAGCACAATCTCTACCTTCCTTGACTCCATCTTCATCGTCACTGTTCTTTACGGCAATTGAAACTGGCAAACAAGATGAATTCTATAATATCTCCTCAAGGCATGATATTTCTTAAACGTAGTAGGGATATTCTCAGGAAATGAACCAATCAGGGTGTCGTATTTCTATTACGTACACACATGGAATTACCAGGCGAAACTATTAAAGTACACACTACAAGTCAAGGTTTTTAACTGTGCATGCATATTATTATCGTTGATTATTATTATTGCAGACATTTGGGGGACGAATTGAGTGCGTCAAGACAATTCATAGAGAGAATTAAAATTAATGGCATAAATTCGTATTTCGCTTTGCGTTATTTTGTACAAATTTAATCGTGACTAATTAATTTTATAGGGTTTTTCTGGGTGGAATAATTTATAATAGCAGAAACCGATGAGCGTGAGTGTGTACGATTAGAGGCACTTGTATTAATTATATTTGAATAGTCGAAAGTATAGTCATTTAAAATTATAATTTATGAGATTGACGGGATTTCAGGAACTTTGAACTTATGCAATTTTTGTATATTTTTTTCTTTAAGTGCTGTGGCGAGGGAATATTTTTGAGAGGATTCCTACCCGTGAGCCAAATACGTAAGTGCATAATTAGAAATGTTTATTAAAAATAAATTACTAGCAAAATTAAGTTTAGAATATATGTATATATACAGATATGCTTAAGACGATGATTAATGATTTAATTAGTATGTGCATATTAATTAGATTATTCACAGTGCCTGCGAGTCTTGGAAAATTTAATGACGCTATTCAATTACCATTGTAGATTTTTTGGAAAAATCCTGTCTTCATTTTCATAAAATTAGCCAATGACTGTCATAGGTATATCTTTCCTTTATCAGAGTCATGTCAGATGCTCCTGTGTTCCAAAATTAGCCTACTTCTGTCGTTACGTCCATTAGCGACATATTCGTCGTCTGACGACGTCGGGAAAAATCCACTGTTGTATTTCGGTGCTATTTTATTTTCTAATGGAAACTCATCATCTTGATATCGACTATATTTCTTTCGATCAACTTTCGGCGCTATTTTGTTCTGTATTTTGTCGGACGACGCTGAGGCCTGAGACCCGAAGAAACTTCCCAATCCTTGCCAAAGCGTGGGTTTCGTGTCTTCGTTCAATTCTTCGTATACTTCATAAGTGTTTTCGCCACTTCCGCTACCGTGGCTTCCTAAATGATGTGTTAAAAATAAATTTCTTTTAGATTACTTAAATAAATTGAAAATTACAATTATTTACCATGGCTACCGTGACTTCCATGACTTCCATGACCTCCATGACCTCCATGACCACCATGACCGCCATGACTTCCTATAATCTCTTGATGGTTTCCATGGTTACCGTGATTATTGTTGTGGCTCTGATGGCCAAACGTAAAGAGACTATCAAGACCAGAATGACCGCTAAGGATTCCATGATGGCCGACCAGTAAATTCGCCAGTGAGTTCAAACCCAACGGATCATGATGATAATGACGAGGTACGCGTTGCTTACGACGCTCCAATTTTTCCTGTTGTAACTTTTCACGCTGGAGGCGCTGCTGTTCCCGTTGTATTCGTTGCTGTTCGCGTTGCGCCTGTACCTGGTCGCGTCTCTCTGCACGGCGTCGTTGTATTTCTTCCCGCTGTGGCGCTGTACTCTTCACAAGATTACCGACAGCCTCCAAAGTCGTAATAGGAATCTATCGAGCAAGTTCAATGAATGCCCGTACGTCATTAATAATAATTAGAGAAATATGATTTCTAAAAATAGATTAACTGTCACATTACCTTAAAGACGCTATCAATAGTTTCGGTATTTTCCGGCAAGAACGTCTGCGCGGCCGTAGCGGTTTGTCGAATGGCTGTTATTGGTATCTAAAAAGTTATTGTTCGTAATTGTAATTAATTTATAAGATTCCAATGAATTCGAATACAGATAACATTATATATTATTCACGTTAAAGATGTTGTCTACAATTTCGCCACTTGGTGCCAGCTCCTGACGCTTCACTCTTACCAAGGTATTCTGTAAGGATTATAAAGATTCTTTATATGGCAAATTCTATAGTTACTTTTCAAGCTTATTACATTGATAAAGACATGACGTAAAAGCAAAATTATTTTGCATAAATTATTCATTTTATGCGCTAATTCTCGGTAAAGCGATATATTACATAGTAAATTTGTCCAAGTATTATTTTCACTTTCACCCGGCCATATGCACGCGAATATGTGCAAACATTGATGATGAACTCTTATGTGCGATTTTTTTCTATGTTACGAAATTTGTGCGAATATATCCATAACGTTAATCGTCACCGTAACGATTTTGGACGATTTGGATCGAATGGATTATCTTATAGTTTGAATTTGAGCCGTTTAGAAATTAAACCAGATGGGCAACATGTTGTAAGTTGCATAACGCGATCTTTTCTGGAACAATAGGCCAATGACCCTTAGCTAGGTAGATTGTCGAAAAAATTGTTATTACGATGTTTCATCAAAACATGATGGTATTTTGTGGTATTATTTAACGAAGGATAATCAGAGCCCATATACATTTCGTATTTTCGCGCGCGAATCTAGCACGAGACCTTGAGGATTGCACAACTTTTGTGAATGAAAGTTAAGCAGGATTTGCTTTAATAAAAAATACTTTGAACAAAAATATGGAACACAATTTGGGATTTGTGCTATTTTATAAAATAAAAAAACATACTGAGCTTATGCAGTGTTTATTTGACAAATTTTTTGAAAAATTCTTAAGAATCTAGTATTACTAGGAAATAGGCCGTGATGAGTATATTGATTTTTTACGCTAATAGGTACACTTTGTTTTTTTTTTTTTATTAAAACGCAGATAATTATAGGATTTAAAAAATAGTAATTTAACGAATTGACCGTTTATTTTTCGATTTAAAAAAAATTCGATAATTTTAACTATTTATTTTTGAGCTTTTGTCAGGTCATATATTTTATGTGTTAATTATATCACTTACTCCGTATACTTCGCTAAACGAAACACTTAGAATGGCGAAGAGAACAGAAACAATATGGTGACCAATCATAGTTCGTTTTGTGCTCTTCTTTCTTTTTACTTCAATCTTTCTTCCGTAAATTGTAAGTGCGCTAATTTAATCGCAATGTCCTCGTGTGTTCACAAATGACGATTAAGTGTTTGGCGCGCGCACAAGTGAGCCTGTCTTTAAGGGAAGAGTCGCCCAATCCCACGCCAACCCTCTAACCAATCAACGCTCGTGTATTCCACGAGTTTGCTTTCTAGTGTCGCAATCGGGAGAATCTCGTTTTTATTCGAGAAGCCGGCATATATTTTCCTTCTCTTCCTCTTTCTCTACTATGTAACTCTTTATCTTTTTCTTTTTATTTTTTCTTTCGTTCAGCACAGCAGACACGCGTAGGCCGACTTCGCGTTATTACATAATACTGGGTTCGATAGGTTCACGTATATGGTTACTCTGTCCCTCGCAATGCAAAATATGCAATAGAATAATGTAGCATTGGCAAAAAAATTTATTTTCAAGTTAAAATTTAAAAAAATTTACAATGGAATATACACCATTGAATATATTGTAAGAACAACGAAGCTTAAACGGGCTGCGAATTTTCCATTCATCTTCGATTTCGAAAAATGCTCATTTTTGCGGATCTATTTTTTTAAATTTATCTTCCTTCTTTCTCTTTTCCTTCCTCGTGAAAACTGCGGTGGTCCATGGATAGACTTTCTTTGCAAATTCAATGGCGACGCTTTGACTTCATAAGCGATTTTGATAAATTAATAAATTACGTGAATAAATATATATGATCGTGTTAGTTTTTACGAATTCAGTCTTTGGTCATTCGTACTCCCGCATCACTTCGTAAAGTTCATTAGGTACATATAAATCAGCACTTTTGTTCCTGCCATGCAGATACTCTTTCACTGTCGAATCCACTTATGTGTTTTACAACAAAAACATTATAGTTTTCTCAGGTACGCTTCATTTAGTCTTGGATGTAAGGTCGAATCTGATTGCCAAGATCACGCTGGAATTCGCGTACACTGATCTTGGAATCCTGAAACAACAAAAAAAGAGGGTTAATATTGTAAAAACAATTTTTAAAATTTTGGGGCAGCTTTAGTAAAAAAAATCATTCCAGAATTAAACTTACATTGATCGCATCTCTCCATTCAATATTGAACAATCTAATGAGTCCACGAAGATTTCTTCTGACAATTCCTTGAAATTCCGTCCTAGTTAACTTGGGCATTTCCGTAGTGGTACTTGTTGTTGTTGCAGTAACGTTGGAATTGCTATCTTCAACTGTTGTACTTGCTGCTGTCATCGAACTCACTATAGTACTGCTAGTGACGGACGTCCTTCTAGTAGTAGTTTCCGGTGCAAAATTATCGTTTATAAGTTCCCCAATTTGCTTGAAAGCTGATCGAGTATCGTTGAAACTCTACAAAAATTCAATCAGTTTTAGTAATGGTATATGGGTGTTGATAATAAAATAATTAGCAACGCGTAATTTGGAAAACGCCTGAACCTATAGCAACCCGCGATACACGGCTGTGGAGACGGTCGATATATTTTAGGAGATCCTCGATGTGTGTGTGTGAATACATATATATAGGAACAACATGGCGGAACTAAGAAAAAAAAGTATGTGGACCGTAGCTGATCGATATTAATTCGATACGGGAAATTATAAAATGCAATCTTTCCTATCATAAAATAATTTAACCTCGTCAACTTTCACTAACCTCAAAGGCTACTCGTGCCAGAGTCCATAAGAATCCTGGTCGTTGTTTTTGAATTTGCCTGGCGACTCTTTTGGCATCTTCTGGAATTTTAGACTCTGATAACATTTGATCTTCCAGGGAGTTCATGATTTCCGTTTCTTCAGGACTTGGATGATAATGCACATCCATTAACATTCTTTCGAGTATATTAATTTTTTTATGGAATTGCTCGTCTTTGTCAGTTGTTTTGAAATTCCTTGATGAATCCATGGGCTCCTTCTTTGTATCTTGTGATTCGAGGGGAAGGTAGTCCTGATAATAGTCATCGCGATACTGTTTGCTGGGTACGGGCTCTTCGTACTCTCGTGGAGTTGCTGTTGTTCCAATAAAATTCCGATAATAAAGATCCTGTGGACTTCTTTGTGGTACTTGATAAATTCGATAATTATTTTGCAATTCCACTGATGGAATTGCTTGCTGATTTTTGTATATCTTTCTGTCCTTTCCTTCATAATATTCTAAATTTTCGTTATGCGTTCCTGGGGACTGCTGGACAATTCCTTGAGCAAATTCTCTTACCGGTAATTGGTAATTGTCATAATTGTTTATAGCAGTATATGGAATCCAATAAGCTTGTTGAGAATTAACTTGAGAACATCCGATGGCACAGATCAATAAACAAATCAGGATGTTGACTCTAGTAGCGATGGAAGGCATCTGAAATAAAAATCATGATCAGTTTAACTTCGAATGAAATTCCGTCACAACGGAAGTTACATAAATGAAAAGGATCGTTATTTGTCACCAGGAATTGTCTCATCTAACAATTTTAATAGTCACTAATTTAATTGATGAAAGTTGCATAAATCCATAAGAGAAACTTATAGGCAATTCCAATTAAAGCAGAATGAAGTAACACGGAATGAATCATTCTAGGTATGAAATCAGACAAGAATATCATAGCAATTCCAATGCATAATATAATACACTAGTTTGGACATGACAATTAATGCACATGAAATATCCTAATACATGAGGCCCAAAAAAAAATGAAATTAATAAACTCTAAATGACTCACGGTTATCCCTAAGCAATTCCACCATCAGTATTAACCTCAGGAAAGCCGTAACGTTACTGGACTACGATACATGATTAAACGCACACAGGGTCCAATCTGCAAAGTTTCGGGGGCCCGACAAATTTTGACACAGGTGTACGTGATGTCGTGACGATACGTGAACCGAATATCGACATGACGTCTTTTACGAAACCTTCAATGAGATCGGACTGCAATAATGTGCACCGCTATAATAATAATAACAGTTCCTGGTATGCATTGAGCCTGAGAATGGGACAGGATCCAGAAACACTTTCTACGCAATTCCACGAAAGCTGTATACTTCGACAGGAAGATTTCGATCACTCGAGAAAATCTGTTGCTTCGACCAAAAGTAAAAAAAAGGAAAGAAAAAAACAGCACAATAATTATCTCCGTTAAAAATTTTTTGCATTACAGTTCTTTACGTCCTGCCATTTGGAATTGCATTTCACACGGCACGTCACATTACTACACTATTTTCAACCAACAAAATCCACAGGAACTTAACACTAGAGTTATTGGAATCTTGTTGGTACGGTAGTTGTTCGTCCCTTGCT
Organism: Calameuta pallipes; assembly: GCA_030142375.1. Taxonomy (NCBI): domain Eukaryota; kingdom Metazoa; phylum Arthropoda; class Insecta; order Hymenoptera; family Cephidae; genus Calameuta; species Calameuta pallipes. Next base: position 2,921,004 of record JARQSW010000489.1, read on the forward strand.
GTATTACAACTACACCAAGTACTTGCGAGGACTATACAACCACGTGGATCCGAGGCACCAGCGATCATTTCACTTTCACTCTCGTTCAGGCTGACCACGTGTTCGTCCATACCGATTGTGAGACGATAGTACGTAATTCTAACGTCGGACATGCTTTTGGTGCCAATTACCTAATTATCGTACTAGGTGGCACAGTCCCACCTTATTAATTCGATTGACAAATTTGTAAGAACTTCATGAGAACCGTCCTAATAAATTTTCAAAAATTTTCCTCAATAATTTTTTTTCCAATAGCATTGTACTTTCACGCGAATCAACAATACATACAGATCATAATCATTCGTTTTTAAATATATTTTTATCACGCAATTCGTAATTCGCAAATTTTTGCCTGCATTTATTTCGCATACTTTTTTTGTAAAAATCTTGAAAAATACCTATCTATTATAAACGTCTTTTTGTTTGTACCACGGGTGTGGCTATCTTACGCGTCAGTGACTCTCCCGTAGAAGGGATGGAGAAAAATTCTAAAATAAAATCCTACGGGATGAAAGTGTGTCACTTCGGATGTCATTAGTACAGAATTGCGTTACGGAATTCGTGAATACGGAAAAGTTTTATATTACGTAAAATAGATTAGAATGGATTCCTGCGAGGTGCGTTAAAGTCATCAATATATGTATACCTATACATAGCGAAATTTCCGGTTAAGAAATCGCTTAGGAAAAACCTATGAATTTCTTTGTTTAAGTTGCAGTTACTCATATCTTTCGATAATACGTTATTTAAGGTATTTTGAACGTAAGACGATATTCTTTGGAAATTAATAATTTCTTTTATACTACATTTTTATCGTGCAGCATCGTGTTAAATGGGCGTTTTAATAATGCGATGTCCGCGTCCGCGTTTTAATTGCAAACTTCTCACATTAATCATCTTGTGATCCGAGATATAAAATATGCAATGGACCGAGCCAACTTCAAATATAAAGTATCGTGCTTGAAAAAGTGGAGTAACCAAAGTTTTACACAAGAAAGTGTTATCGAAAGATGCGAGAATAAGTTTGACCTCGTAACAGAATAATTGCGGTTTTCGCGACGAAGTAGCTGGCAACGCTGTGCATCGTCAACTGTGCTTTCACAATCATTGGTGATTAGATTTTTGAAAAAAAAAATCGAAAATTGAACGATTATGTAGAAATTCCAATTTCCGTAGATTTCATGCATCACAGAATCCGATAGAAAACTCGTAAAATCGTTTCATGGTAGTACAGATTTGTATTTTCGAAAATATTAGGGAATCTTTTAAGACAACCACAAAAAAAATATAAAATCACGATCAAAGTACTTTATAGAAATGATAATGATCAATAAAAGAATAATTGAATGCTAATAAAAATCCGAGGACATTGATCCTCTCTAGTGTATGAATATTTGACATTTCACTTCAAGGACGTGGCCTTGGTCCATCATCTAATTTGCACAAACGTCCAACGATCTTTGCACCGATATACATGTATATATTCATTTTTGCCAATTATACAGTATTAGTCAATGCCCGTGTGAACACACACAGGTACCTCACTGGTTTTCTACGTCAGAGAGGTCGATAAACCTCCTTGGGTACGACTCTTCCTTTTAATTTCCGCCACATCCATAAAAACTTCAATGACCACCATTTTGTGGAATGATTAATTATTTTTTTCCAAAAAAAGACATTGATCAAGGCCAAACGTAACTTCTCATACACTGATCTTGCATCATTTATACATACAGGATCATTCAGTACAAACGTACAACCTGAAGTTGGTTCTAACCTAGAAATCAAATGGATAACTTAAGGTGATACGTTTGTCGTGATCGATCCTTTATATACTTATTGAAAATAACACGTGTCTTTGAGTTAATAAATTTTGGATATATGTTAACGACAGTGGTGCTATCTCTTGATTAAGGGCCATACGTAAGTCCCAAAAATTCGTAATCGAAATTACGAAAATCGAAATCGAATAATAATTGTAAGACTTGACCGTCTTATGTAATTATTATGCTAATGTACTTTAGAAGTTTGCTTAATGAAATATGCTAATGATAATACGCAATCCCTTGATAACAGAAAGGGCCATACGTAAATAAGTCCCAAAATTAGTAACGAGAGAAAATCCTTGTGACACTTGACCATCTGGTATGTTATATCTCGTGATTGATATTGCATAATAATTTGAGGATACTCAACATCCATAAGGTAAAGGAAGAGAGAGAGAAAGATGGAGAAGGAGGGAACTGGGTTAATTTGACCTGTCACCACTGTTAGAGAGTTGGTGCACATGTTTTAGGGACCTGTTTCTCGGAGATACGACCTTGCTTAGGTTCTCTTCCACTTTCCTGTTTTAGATGTATCAATAATTATAACTTTCAAAAACAATTTTTATCCATTTTCATTTTTTATATGTCGTTCGTAATAAATTGGTCTATGAGTGTTTTAAGAGAACTTGTTTTACGCTTTATTTTGACTCACAGTAAATATAGGCAACGTGTCAAGGTAACCATAGTTAGTGTACCAATGTTTAACGATCTACTAGGCTAAGTCAATTGGACGAACTATTTTTCGAGATATTATTTTGGAAATTTCAATTCTTAGATATTACATTACACTCCAAGATCATTATGCAATTATATTATTAAAATGATATTTTTTTTTAAACTGATACCGCAGACCTTATATAATCGTCATAAAAAATTCGTTAATTTCTCATTACGTTATCTATGTGAGATCTTATTTTATACATTCAACAGAAAATCAATTAAAATTCTCTTTAATTCACAAACATGCACATAGGTATACTACGTGCCACGTACAGAATCAAAGTGTATTGAAACTCAAGCGAGAACAACGAGTGTCTAAGTATAGTAATTTTTTTAAGTAGTAGAAATAATACCGAAGATCAATGAAACGACAATGAAATGAAGAAATCAATAGACACTCACAGTTGCACTGTGACCACGGGAACGTGGAAAACTCAGAAACACTGGGAAATCAATGGCGAACTGGTCGATGCCATTTCGCGATACGAGCACTGGGATCGTAGTTAAGAGCAAATGCAATGCAATATGTTTGCATGCACCAAGGAGGACGGGAAAGGTAAATAATAAATAATAAAAAGAAAAAGAAAGGAAAAGAATAAAAAATTTTCTCGACTCTGCACTCACGCTTGGCAAATGGGTGGAATGTAAGATCACCTTGTGCTTCGAGTAGCCATCTCCACCGGACCGGCTCCGAGATGAAGATTAAAACGTCGCGAAGGATTTCTTAGCCGGTACTAGTACTAACGTCCTCAGATTCTATGAAGTTGAGGCCAGCGCCTCGTCTTTACATAATAGTTTTCTTATGGATTTGTTCCGTTATGAAATCGTGAGGCCGTAACACTCTGGTCTCTCTTGGGTCGCTGCTGGTCTTGCTATTGCTTTGGTCTTCTGCTCTTGGCTACCAAATTGCCATATTTCAGAAATACTTCTATCTTATACATAACTCTGGGCTGAGCTCAGCAGATCTTTGATCTTGTTATACCTAATATCGAAGATCTAGACAACTTTCGGGAAGAAGAATTTGAAAGACATATCTAAAAATAGCGTTCAATGGATTCATCTTAGTTTTTTTATTGTTTATTTTTCTTTTTAATTAGTCTTACGATGATTTTGAAATCTAAAAAAATTATTTTGCTCTTTTTTCTTTTTGATAAATTTTTTTTTCATTGGAGAAAGGTAACGATCTGGTGAAGGTAACTGGTTTAAATTGAAAGAATATGGACAGCACTGTTGCGTAACTTATTATTATTATGAGACTTTGGTCTGTTTTGATTGCCTTGTAAATCTAGAGAATGCACTGAGCACTTTACGTTATTGGGTCTGCCGGGGAAAAAAAGAAACTTGCAATGCGTATGAAAAGGAATTGCGAAATTGATTCCTTTGACAGGATGAAAAGAAATAAGAAAAATGTACTAGAGCGAGTGTTCCAGTTTACCTTGGATATCCCTAGACACCTTCTAGATCCAAGGTTTACGATGCATAATAATAATTGGAGCACTGTACGATTTTATATGAATTTTAATTTTTTTTTTCGTTTCCAAGAAAAAAAAAAACTTTTTACGCGTTCTTAATAATTTATGGAGATAAAAATATGTGTCCTAGATTACAAACCCGCCGATTATTACACAATTACGAAATAAGTAGAGTAAAACGATAAACCCACAAACGTTCACCCAATCGTTATGTATTATTTGTACAATATTTTTCTTGTCCTCTTACTCTGTTATATTTCTTGCACTTTGTCGTCAATTCTTCTCTTTACACTTTCCTTTTGATTTATTAAATACTTTATTCGACTGTTTTCAATAAGTCTTGTCCACACGAAAATTGTCGTTCGTTACTTTCATGACCAATGACTAAACACTCGGATTCTCCTCGGTTACTAAGTGTAGTTAGAGGTTAGGGCTCCTCTATATACCAAGTGCATCTTGTCAGACAGCAGAGTTCGAACTAAACGCCAAACCGATGAGTCCTCATGGATTCCGCCGCACGAAATAGTCTTCAAGGGCATCTGCATTTTTACGAAAGATCAACGTCGTCATTACCAACCCACGAAACGGAACCGTTAACGAGTCTCTAAGGACGTCCGGGTATTAGCATTTCGTTTCGTGAATTCTGATCTCATATAAGTATCGAACAAAACGAATAAACGACAGTAAAGCGATAATAGCCATAATATAAAACAAATTATCTGTTAAATAAAATAGTCGTATTTCACAAAAACAAAAAAAGTTGAACCGAAATCCTTTTCATGATAAAATATAAATCACTGTAACGAATGTCCTTAAAAGTTGTATAAGTAAATACAACAAAAAATTATACATATATCTCTGCCATATCCAAATTTATAAAAAGCTATAAAGATATCTTGTACAACTTACAGCCTGAAGTATGCAACCAACCATGCACTGCTGTATTGCAGTAACAGTTCTTTAGGATTGTATTTAAATATATACCATATGTATAATAATACAGTACAAATTATAACCAAATATGGAAATTGCCAATCTGATTACTTATATAAGGAAGTACAGTCATTCGCACAATTTCATATTTATTATTCATAGGGATTTCAGTATAAGTATTCAAGGTTGACATTTCACGAAGATCCATGAAATTACATGCCTGACTATTCACTATATTTCACATATGATAAAACAGACAGTCACAGACTTCCTAGTATTAGAAATTTTTATCAAGACGACCTAAATACTTCTTTTTCAAATTTCATCCCTCCGTAAAGCGTATCCGTACGTTTCTAACACTTACGCAATATTGCATACGTTATGCGTATGTCATACGCCACAATATCAGATGCAGCGCGACTAAAGTAACAGCCTCACTTGCAAGATCATAGGCCGAGTTATTTTTTCTCCTAGATACGTCTACCGCTATATACTTAATACCCGAAGGAAACAATTACGCAAAATGTCGTCACGTATTTTTGAATCGCTGATTGCGACTTCGTTATAAATTATGCAACTGACAAAACATTGGTGCATGCAAATTATGCTTGGATGAATACCCCGAGAGAATCGGGAACAGGTAACTTTGACCTAGGAAAGTTCAAAGTTCAGAATCACGTTCGTATGCAACTGACGATGTTAAAAGACACGAATAACATACGATAAAACTTTGCGACGTTCTTAAACCAGTAGAATTGACTGTTACGATGCAGCCTTGCCGAGTATTTTGATTTACGTAATCGGCCAGGAGATTTTCAAAGTTGCAACACGCCTGTGCTGAGGCATTGAGGAATCTCTGGGATATTATAGCTATTGAGAGATACGTGCAAAGAGAGACGAAGATAGCGATACGAAGGAAAAGGACGAGAAGAAAAATACATATATGTAAGATTAATTTTTTATCACTATTTATTCGTCGTCTTTGTACGCATAGTAAGTATTTCACGGTTCGTGACCGGAGACGTATATTTTTTTCCAAATTTTAAAACTTGCCCTTGGACGTTGTGTTACGCAAATTTGTCTTCCTGAATTTTTTTGGCTTATTAAATATTCGCATACTTCTTCACGGCACAAGTTCAACGGAATGTTGCCGATGGTCCAAAAATTGTTTAAAGGGTGTCATTATACTTCTTCCGTACTTCAATTTATCTTGTATTTTACAAATTGAACTTCCTGCTGCTTTCACTTGACTTGCTTGGTCTGTGGGCGAAGAAAGTGGGTATGTGAAAAGTTTCAGTAAAATGCGAAAACCTGTTTATTATTTACAAAGAAAAGTATGGAGAAATTGTTATTACGTCAATAACACGTACAAAGTTACAATATGTCATCGAGGATATAAAATCCACGTACGCAACAGTCATTAAAATCGTTATACGCCATACGCATACAGTATCCACATGACTTATTAAAGACTGATAAAACTTTTGAAATAACCGGGAAAGCATATTTTACATGGAATAACAACGATACAAGTACAGTCGACAAAACCATGAATATAAAAAAAAAATATAAAACTGACTTAGTTCGATACTTAGACATAGAGCACCGGCGATAAAAATTATCAATAAGTACCTATAAAATACGTTAAACTATCAATTCATCAAATTCAATTCAACTTCCAAGATTCATATTCTTATTTTAACAGCTTCGTTCCAGGTATAACTATTCGATACGTAATACATTATAGAATTGTGGTATCGATATTCGCAATTTCCGCAAGTGCAAAAAAACAGGAACGTTGATCGTATGGCAAATAAAATTAGGAATTGACCCGCGTGCCCGTTTTGAATTCGTCGCGGATTTCGCGCGCTTATTTAAATTACTTCATTGGCCGATAATTAAAATTAATTAGGCCTACGAATCTTCCAACCAACCGCTACTGTACAATCAGGTCTGGTATCGATTATATTTATAATTGCACAGATCCCATTTGCCGTTGCCCATCATTTTCTCTTATCTCGTTACGCTGTATTTTTACTGCGGATTGTCCGAAGGCAGACCCTTAATGGCGAATATGCCACGAAACAACGGCTTTAGTACTTCTAAGATGTCCTGTGTTCTGCGGGCTGAATTCTGCAATGTAAAAAGTATCAGTTCATCAATACACAGTATAGATATACTATACATGATTGGTACGATTGGCAAAGAGTTTAATGACTCATATAAAGGATAAAAAAATAACTGTAAGCGTACAGTGACGTGTTTTACTAAGAGCAAAAAATAATCAGTGGTTTTACTCGATTGCGCAAATTTTTATAAATATGGAAGTACGAATCTGATGATCTACGAGTGTACGTAGAAGTATGCGTAGATATGTGTACCGTATGTCGACTTTGTACAGTTGCGTAATACGAACGAGTGAAGGGACCTTTAGATATAACTGAACTTAACTGTACAAAATGTGTGTATACTGTGTTCAACGTAATTAATTAATTATCATCATATAGGAATATACTTACGAGAATAACGCTGCCAATGACTTTACTGGCGTTTGTAATCAGACTGAAGCCACCGCCAAAGACTGGTGGTGGAATGTCTAGTGATACTCGAGTTCTGTCAAATTCAGGAATGTCCTCTGTGGTGGTTGTCATTGTTTCCTGCGAACGAACAAAAAAGAACAATGAACGATCTCGATCGCAAGATATTTCTCGAGATATTAAATATCTCGATATTTAATGATAATAATGTAAAAATAAATTCTAAGTTATATTTTTCGAAATTCCATTGTTTCGAGAAGACCTGTTTCCAGTACGGCGAAAAAATTCAAAAAAATTTTATGACACGGTAAAGTGTGTACATTCAGTGTATTTCGTTAGGTAAGACAAGTTTTATTCTGACTTCTCTGGTGCAATAAAATAAAAAATGCTCCGGGCGAAAAAAAATTTACGATCCTCAATATGTGTCGAAACCTCTCTATTATTCCGTAGGCGTTTTAATGTTGTACGGAATTGATTGGTGACTCTTATGTAAACGTAGTCAATTGGACTAATGAAGTTGGACAGTATCGATGACGTAGTAGTCGCTAAAATTAACCAATCAAGTCGTGGGACTTGATATGCTGTACGACGTATTTATAAAAAATGGTTTACTATATATATATATATTCGTATGTTATCCATAAGGGATAGGATTGATGGGATTGGGAGCATTTATGTTGTTCGTATTGAAACACTAGACAGCAAGAGTGTACAAATAAATATCTCGGCGTATCGATAAAAATAAAGAAAGTCGAGATTTTATTGACATTGATTCTTCCTATTTGAACGTATTACAAATCCGTTATTTACATCATTTACATAGAAATTTGATCGTATAGGACTTCGCCTTACAATCTTAATACTATAGCTATTTAAGTACACCTTAGTATTATTTACACCGTTGGCCGGATAAAACCGATAATATTTGTGGCTAAATTTTTAATGGCCGTTTTATGTAATGGTGCAGTTGCCGTAGGGGTTGGGTGGGCACACATATATTATATGGGGGGTTGAACACACAGGTTCTCTGGTCATTAGCGTCCAAACTGGAAGAAACAATTATTCTTTCGTAGAAAAACAAGGCTCCTCGTGTAGCTTTAATTTTTCTTCGAGAAAGAAAATATTGTAGTTCCTTTAATTTTCTAAAAGGGTTAACTTAACGAATGGTCGGGCTCTTATGTAGATTTACTGAAGAAAAATCATTAAGTGCCGTACGGGAACGATGCAGGGATAATTTTTCATGAATTTGATTTCGTTACAAAATGTCCAATTAAAAAAAAGCGTCTTTGCAAATAGGTTAGCTAAACTGCCCTGTGCCTGGGGTATACTTGCTCCAAGTTACAACAATACTACTCGGTGCAATGGAATTTCGAATTGCGTTTTAATGGAAAAGCATTGCGAGGATTCACCGTGCGAAGCATAAAACGATCATAAGGATGATTACGATCGTTAATCATTAAACTGAACTGATTCAGCTCAGTATGGTCCTACCCCTGCGCCAAGATTGGCAAACGCTCCAAGATTTACTCCCGTGCCAGCACCCGCGCTTGAACTCGCGCCTGCGCTTGCGCTAACGTCGCTCCCACCAGAGGCGCTGATGTCGCCGCTTCCTCCGCCACTTAAATTACTGCTGCCACTAAGACTGCTAAGTGCGCTAACTTTTGAGGCTAAAAGTCCTCCCAGAATACCACTGCCACTGCCACTGCCGAAGCTACTTCCGGTTCCTATGGATGAACCTGAAAATCATAATTGAAATATGAGTTATGCGCTCGATACAGGTAATATTTGCCCTTAGGGATTTGGTGGCTATAATTTTTTGTGACATTTTGGAGGTTATACTTTTTTATTCTTTACCTGTACCACCAGACAGTCCACCTGTGAAAGCACCAGACAGTGAACTCAATGGTGCTACCTTCGATACCAGTGCACTTGTAAGTCCGCTTTTAGCACTTGATACAAATGTCGTGGCGCCGTTAATAATCGGTCCTATGCTAGCGGTGCCGGCTTGGATCTTCTGTGAGATTAGTTTGCTGAGGAACTGTCCAGTAGACGATTGTGTATTGTCAATTCCAAATGCAGCATTCTTGGCTTTGTTCGCTTCGTCGAGTGAAGAGAGTGCTTTGGTTTTGGCGTCGAGGAACGCATCAAGTTTCTAAAAGAGTGAAACAACATTTTGTGCACGTTCGAGCAGAGTCTAGAAGAAGTTTTCAAGGACAGGAATTTACATTATTATGAAACTTAAAAGAAAGGTTAGTATTACGGTAATAGATAATGGAATGGTTTATCCGTTTTTACCCCAAAGACGAAATTAATTATTCCATTAGTCACGCCCAGCTTGACTATTCCAATCTTTCGTTTGTCACGGTCCCCATGATCACCATCGACGGTAGAGTCAGCATCAGCCTGAAACACGTATACCTATTTACACGATTAAATTGTCTCTGAAAAGTGTTGATTACGTAGCTGATCATGAGGAACATTATTCATGAGAGAGGCTATTTAGCACATCAGAAAATTCCGCAACGGCAATTCGGCTAGTGGGTCCAATCGTTATGCAACACTGACGTACGGATAGTCGTTACCAGTGAATTGTGAAATTTATTTCGTTCTATCGTTCAATTGAATCGCACGAATCGATCGGATTCTGGTAAAAGACAATCACACGGATCGATTAAAATTGTTGAGAGACACTGTAAAAATAGAATTTGTCATGAATATTTTTGAAATTTTCAAAACCTCATTATATCCCATAATAATCGTCAATCGTAACTTTTCCTATAAAAATTGGAATAAATAAATTTGTAAAAACGTAAAATCTTACCAGTTTTTCTAGTGTCTCTAAAGAACGAAACTTTTCATTTTAATTAATATATACAGTAGCACAATAAAAGTTAAACATCAAATGGAATTGTGCAATTCTATAAGTATCACTAGATTCTACAAACGGTGCGGTATTCGTAATATACGTGATCTACTCGTCCTACATATACTAGGTGACCACTAAATACTTGTAATATATACAGATACTACATTCTATACTATACAGCTACAAAACTACCATATGGACTTTGTGTTTGCGTGTTGCGAGTTGGTTAAGCTGGACCATTGCTTAGACAAGACTTTCACTCTCGACTCGCCTCTCAAGAATATACATTGAAGATCGACCAGGGCAATTTTGCATGTGACACGCAAAAAAAAATTGCACAGAAAGAGAATTAATTAAAACAAAAAAATGAACAAGTATAACAATCAGCCTTCGTAAACGAATATAATTTGATAAAAGAACATGGCCCTGATCCATTGATAGATATAAAAAAAATATAACGGAACTGTCCAAGTTGTTTTTATCCAATAGGAACTATTAGTGGTGAAGTTTTTCTCATTCCTATCGGATACCTACTTTCCCTAGCACTTGAACTTGGCGCTAGAACTTTTTTTTTCACTCCTTTTAATGGTACAGTTACTAGACACGCTTACTTAACACTTACTTCGTTTAAGGGACTCAGATCGTCCTGTGTCTCCCTCTTCACTATTGGATTGGATGCTGCAAGCGCCAGGATGCTCGCCAAGAGAACGACGTAGACTAACTTCATCTTGTTTATTGTCGTGTTTGATAGTTTCTTTGACTAATCAACAGGTCGTTGTTGTAGCAAGGTATCTCCTGCAAAAAGAAAACTTGACACGGTTTCCTTCTGCGGTTATAACAGTCAACGAAAGTATATCGTAAATGTCAAGTGGCACAGTGAAAGGATGCAAAAGAGTGGATTTGAGATGAAGCTGTATAAGAAAAAAAAAGAAATATAAAAAAATAATCCATTAGTACTTTCGATCGGTTAATTTCGATTTATTCAAATAGTCAGGTCGTGTTTATCCAATATATTATCAAGAGAAATCGAAAATAATCGGCTACGTATAGCACAGAAACGTATTCAAATATTTTCTCAAAAAATTGAAAAACAAAATTTCTTATATCAATACACGGTTATATCGAATTCGAAATAAAAAATATTTATCAATATTCTCGAAATCACTTGTATTCTGTATATTTTCGTAAATCGTGTAAAGAGAGTGGTGCAGAATTTTTTTAATTCAATTTGAATAATTGACTGATATTTTGTAAAAAATTTTCTCTGCTTTCACTTTTAGTCAAATTTTAGTGCCGACTTACTTCGAGGGGTGGGTCGATCGAGTGCGTGAGTGCGTGAGTTACCAAGAGATGTGCACCTCACGGCGTACCAGAGCCGTTTGAGAGACCCGCCGGAGAAGGTCTCGAAGTCTTACAGCGAGTGAACGAGCACGACTGTGCACATGTGTGCCGCTCGAGAATCGAGAATCGAGAATCGAGGATCCGTGGTCGAATATCGACAATCACGAAATGATGATCGAGAATTTTAGATCGACTTGGATATACCTTACTTTTTTACACTCTTCGTTTACAGTGCTCGCCGCTCTCTGTATTATTTGTTTATGATGGGATTTTTATTTTTTTTAGTTTTTCAGGTCTCATCTGTCTGACTATGTATCTATGTATCTACTGCACTCTCGCGACTACTGCTGCAATGAGAACTCGGACAGGACTTTTTATAGGTCTGCTAGGTATGTATATATGTTCATATACATACGTATAGGTGAATTGGTATATATGTATGTATTAATAAATACATAAGGAGAGGTAATTAATCTGTAGGAGGATACTAATTTTCTTTTTGTTAATGGGAAATTTTGGGTTTTCCTCTTTTTTCTCAATAATAACTTTTTGAGAATCAGCCTTGGGGAGTAATGAAATTCATTTGTAGTTTAGATGTACCGAAGTTATGGTAATCGTTGTCTATCTGATTTTTGTCGAATGTGTCATATATCACAGTTACACGTGCTTAAACTCTTGAACTTGAGTCGATTGGCATTTCAATTTATGGTAGTTTAGATAGTATGAAGTTGTTTGCACAGTATTATTTGCATAACGTTTACGTATTAAATATATGAAATTTTGATTTTTTCTTATCTACTGTCAAAATGGATGTGTAATGGCTAAAGGAAAAGTTACGTGTATTTAGGTATACTAGCGGCCAATGTCATGCAGTATTGAATATCTAATAATAACTATACATTTGCATAGTCGATTAAATAATTTTGAAAAATGTCTAATTGAATCATCCCTTTAACGTACTGTGATTGGAAAATCCATTAGCGGATTAAGTAAATTGCAAAATCTGATTGACAAGTAATGTGGCAATTTATATGACACTAAGCGAATAAAACGTATAAGAAAATTTCGCGTGTGTACTTAAAAACTGGATTTATGCAATTTTGAGATTCGCCAGTAACAGTCATTCCGATCTGATATGATATGCGAGCTGCCAATTCTAGCTTAGAGAACCAGATTCTTTGAAATTGCCATTTAAAGTTTCTCCATAGCCAAAGCAAGATGATTATACGTGGACACAGTCGCCTTTATGTATTACGTGATGTAACAAGAAATAAAGATCTTTTTTTATATGCCTAGTGACTCTTTTAACCTAGATCAATATATTAACAAAACAGGTAACGTTTGATTTTGTGTAAATCGACGCTCATTAACATACTCATTCAGCTATACATATATTATACGTGAAAATGAATATTTTTACGATGATTCCTTCCCGCAAGAAATCAGCTTCTTAAGGTTCTGCAACTTTGATAGTTTTATATGTGAAATTTTGAATATCTGATTCCAATCAGTACTATGATTCTTATTACACGAACAAACGTTGTCACGTGGTTTAAGGCATTTTTTGAAAAACTAAATATACAGAGTTTCAAGCATTTTGAAAATTTGTCGTGTAACAAAAACAAATGACGAAAGGGAAAGTGTAGGAGATTTCATAATTACTATTACTTGTCTTTTTATTTCTTAATATGTTTTCCAATTAACCTTATCTGAATTGCTTTTAAGAATCCCATGAATATCAATATATGACGAATCGTCTAAGCAGCGTGTATAGAAAGGATTATAAGTATCGATTACTTTTTAACGTATAGGAATTGTGAAGCTTTCACGGAAGCGATGGACAAATATTCGAATTTTAATAATACGATAAAAAAATTCAGAGATATAAATTCAAATCACACTTTACTCGTTTTCCTACAAATCTCCTTCCTGTTCTAGACTCACTCGTTCAACTAACTTGGTCAACTTTTCGTTTACGTTTAATTTTCTTTGTCAGACAATGTTGAGAAACGTAGAAATCGCATTTGCATTCCTTACCGGTAGATGGCCAGACTACTTGAGTCAAAAGCAAAGAGAAAGAAAGAACATAAAAATTAAAACGAAAATAACAATGAATTAATGTGCTCGAGAAACTTTGTACTGAATGTTATTAAGTTATTATTTTTAGTATTAAATAGTTTTTAAGGATACTCGAAAGATTGAATTTAAAAAACGTTTTTTTTTTTATTTTATAGAAAGTACGTAGTCACGTAACTATCTCATGCTGTTTGAAGACTATATTACTTTTTGACATGAAGCGCATTATATTAATATTTTATAAATGCGGAATTGGCCAATGAAAATGTTGATATTTTTTTTTTAATTATTCAAAACACCGACTTAAATCAAATAGCTGCCAATTAAAGCGAGACGATGTGCTCACGGAATTTAATTTTCTGGCATAATAAGGTAAGCGAGTAGAACACGTAGTAAAATGGCGTAAGTCTGTATGTTACACATTTTTTGTTTGTAAATATAGTACTTCTCAACGTGCTCTTCAGAATAATCAAAATTGAGTTTAAATTACTTATAACGTATAATTTAATATAAAGAATAAGTCGAAAATGTTACATCATAGAAAATTCATTCATTCATTTGATTTGTACAGTAGGACCAATTATCCGGGGTACCCATATATGGCCGCGTGTGGATGGCAGAGTTGGATTCTTCATATCAAACGAGAAGACAAGTATTTAAGCCTTCCTAATTTTTACCCTCAAAATTTCAAAATAATTTATATTTAAGTTTACGACTATTAGCCTATCAGCGTTGAGTTGGCCGCTCTTAATGTAATCCACATAAAAATGTAAAGTCCTTCAACAATACAGATTTTTAATTAACCCATAAAAAAATTATAATGTAAATAAAATTACAAAACTCAATCTTTCAATTATCTAATGTAACTCTTACCTATGTTCATTGATCTGAACGACCTCTTACAAAAGAGACTAATGATCATCGTATCACGCATACATACACACACATATATATATATATATTATAAATAAACTCTTACTATTACTATACATACCCAAGTCCTCGTGTGCGTGACCCCACTCTTCTACAGAAGAAAGCAGCACGAAAATCAGTTACCGGGAGTATCAAGAAGTAACAGCCTTTTCAAATTGAATTCACTTACGATGAAGATCGTAATGGAATCGGATGTGAGATAGATAAGATGCGTTAACAATAAAAAGTGTTCAAAAAAAAATATCCTATACCACAATAACATCTAAAAGCACAATTTACAAGTTTTACATAAACGTCCTATATTACCTTTAAAAGATATACTAAAAATAGTAACGATCACAATTTACTAAACGCGCACCAAAAAGTACATTGCAAATCCTCGATCACTCTCAGCATAATAATAAAAAACCGGTTTCGTACGAATCACCAGTTAAAATTTTTTTTCCAAACTTTTATCCACTTCTCGCACATCCGCCCATAAGAAGAATCGGGTCTCGTATATTCTAAATAATATACATATCATTCCTGAAAGATGATACGATCGTACGGTGATACTGAAAACCGGAAGTACTCGCGCACCGATCGATACCGATCAATATATCTCGATGGAGAATCAAAGAGTTCGGAACGCTCGAACAGTTCGAGTCGCAATAATGCCGACGGTGGCGTCGAGTAAGTACACACCTATAGTGGCCTAGGCCGACGCCGACGCCTGGGAGGAAAGTTCACCTCGTTGGACGTCGGGGAAATTGGTCTGGGCGGATGTTAGAGAGGTGCCGATAATGATAATGCCACTAAAAAAAAAGAAAGAGCAAACTGACGAAAGAAAGAAAGAAAGAAGAGCGTTCAGAGAAGAGAAACGGCGTAACGTGGAGAGCGCGTGTCGCGCGTCGCACTGTAGAAATTTTTATTGCGTAACTATCGATAGACACCTTAACTAAGAATTTCACCAAGTGTATATACTCACGCACATGCTATACGTGGTAACTGTGGTCAGTCAATTCCAAAAAGTAAACATTACATTTAACATATGCGTTTCTGCTAAATCCTCCTTCATCAAAATTTCTCTAATAAAATATCCGGTCTGCGCATGCGCATTGTTGGAATCGTCAATCTTTTACTGGAACCTGATATTTTTTGGATATTGATCTTGATCCGGGTTTCACGTGAAAACTTCACGAGATGCTTTTACGTAAGATCAAGTCACATACGTAGGTCGTATATGGATTGAGTGTTATAAGAGTTTGAGTATATACATGTCTTACCTATTTATACACACACACACATATATATATATAGTCACTTTCTCCAAGAGGATCGATGACTCTGAGGTATTTCCATCCTCAATTAGATGCTCCAGAGTCTTGATAAATTTGTAATTGTCGACATTATTGCATTCTATAATTTTTAAAGAAATAATTAATTAATGGGCAGACAATAATCTTGATGAAAATGTTTATACGTTTTACAGGAAGCTATGAATCGAATGCAATTATTCAACCCAAGACATGATTTATTTCGTAATTCTCTGTAAGACGCGTGATGCTGGAATGAGCTGCCGTGATGTGGTCTTAATTACTAGGAAGGGTTCAGACACCTATGAAAACAGGAACAAAGAAATAATTCCAGTTTGTACCTGCTTCATGCACGCTCTTGTATTCCTCTAGTCTCGCAAGGACTATGAGCTGCTATCAGCTTGAAATGATTAACCTGACAGAACGATCGTGAGATTTCCTTATGTCTTAAGGAATTTTCTTTGCGTTATAATTTCTTACAGGTTCTACTTATTCTTAGTTACAGTCGCGGACGCGTATCAAATGCATACATGGCTAAATTTATTATAATGAAATGCAGTTAGAAAGTCTTTGGGGGTCATAGAGCAAAGCCATACCCCATGCATGGATCACTTACGCAATGCCCATAACGTTGGGTCTAACCGAAATGGAATAATAATGTGAAACCATTAATGCATTTTTCATAGATAATTTTACATCTTTTCGACACTAGGACTTTCGAGATAACCAATTTATATGCGATGTATAGAATCGATTAAAATGATGCTTTAAATTGATTATAAAAAAGCCTGTGCAATTTTATTCATCGAATTGGATAATATTATAAATAACACACATGCTCCAATTATACCGTATGACCCTAAGGTAAGATCCTAAGGATCTAGATCACGGCGATCTACTGTCATTTCGAAATAGTTAATCTACTCTGCGCGGTCGCTACGTCAATGGACGATATTATAAGTAGTAAAAAATATGGAAGATTTCACAGAGATGTTAGATTGGAACACATTGGTTCTCACGGAGAATTTTATGTTACGTATATATTACATAGGGTCGTCTATTCATCTATAGGTTTTCAGTCCTAGAGCCATCTTCACACGGTACGATGGATCTAAATAATTTTGTACATCTTTCCATATATATGTATATACCCACTTTTCTGGCAGGTTATCGAATCAACTTTCGAAAAGGGCCTGAGTTGATTTCGATCAGCTGTAAATAAAAATACAATTAATTGAATAGTTTGATGCAATAATCATTTTCATTTTACAGGCACAGTTCGGTCACTCACTTTAATCTGTAGCCAGACGTTCTGTTAGTATCTTCAAACTGGATAGCCCTGTAGATATATTACGTTCTCGTATTTATTACGCGTATGAACAAGTGTCACCTCGAGATCCAGTTATTACGGAATTACCGTAATGGCTAGTCAGTGTAAAAAGTTAAGAATGTTATCGCTTTAAGAGGAAAATGTTTGATTTTCTAGGTATATATATACTCTTGGTCGTTATTATACTTACATGGAACTGATAAGTATGGCGCCACCTGTCATTAATAGCTTGATTAAACATTGCTTTTCACCTTATAAATATACCACTGTGAATCGCTATTAATATTTGAATACATTTTTAATGTATTATCCGGATTGTAAAAATATGAAGAAGTTGTAAGAATTTTCGAAATTCCTATAGTGTATTCTTAGACTCTATGTGTAATTCTAATTGAACCGGCTGGGCGAGGGTCAGACATCGACCTCCACTTCTTAAAAATTGCACTTTCTTTGAGAATGGAAAGTGAATGGCCTTTCTTAAGCGGTCAGGATTGGAACTCTTAACGGCCCTCAGTCTCGTTCTCTATGGCGCTCTCCCCCCCTCTTTCATCTTGACTCGATCTCTACTCTCGATTTTCGTGGACTTCTGACGTCGTGGCTTCTCGTCTGTGTTCGTGCCCATCGGATCTTCCTTCATCAGATACAAACTGCTGTGACTACTTTTCAAGCCAAATTTAACGATCTAATAACGAGATCGTCCAAGAAAGAAAAAGATGAAAGATCTGTAAAGTAGGTAAAGACAAGTCATGTGGAACTAGTTTTTTCGAGCTCGAGAAAACTTTGTATCACTCTGTACGATGGTTTTTTTTATTTATTTAAAAAGTAAGTATTTACCTTCTAATTAATTCAGGAAGAAATTATTAAAGAATTGTGATATACATCTAAAGGTGTTAATTGGATAATAAACATATTAAATTGTACATTAAGGTCCGACTAATTGCATCGGTATTGTTCATCTTTGTGCAAATTTCATTATTGTTATACAAAATTAGCTTGTTTCTCTGTACTAATTTAAGGAAATAAAATTTGGTATCTAGGAAATTTTCATTTCCTATTATTTTATGTATTCCTTACCTGGTTGCATGTGTAGAAATGATTATTTAACGCCAATAGAGAAACAGCGACTATCGATCTAATTTATTATACATATGTCAAGTATCGGTCGTTGACGTTAGAACCTAATTATATGATTAAACGTCAGATCACGTAATTAACAACATTTTTCTGCTTACAATGTAAAAGAAAAGAGGAATGAAAGGTGAGCTTGATTAACAACCGAGAAAAATATGTAAAAACATACATAATAAAATAATGAGTTAGCCATTCGTATAAGATAAGGAATCTCACAGTTATCTCATATTTTGATAATAATAATCATGAAAAATTTAATAAGAAATCCTGTACATAGGAAATTCAATGAAATACGTATCACTAAGATTTGTTTGAATTGATGGTGATAACCTATAATGTAATGAATGTATAACAGAGCATGCGTAAGTGCGTAAGCAGTAAGTGAACAAATAAATAAGTTACCCAGAATCTTTTGGTGCGTGTCGAGAAAATTGTCGAAGAGTATTTCATTTCAAGCGGTTTCCTGGTTGCACGGCTAGAAGCCGGAAGTATAATGGTGCGTTTCCAAGTAAAGTACACGCGACGCACGCAAATCTCGAGCTACGTTGACGCCATATGCAATCTCATTGACATGCGCGCGCAACCGTATTATACGAGTAACCGCTCACGCGCATGCGCGTACACTTTACTGCAACAGTTAGAAGTAAGGCAGCACGTAACGGGTGTTATTACTCGGAAGAAATCATTTTGCTTTGAAAACCGGAGTCGCAGGTTTTTGCTCTTACAGACGTTAATATTTTCCGGGTCACATCCGCATCGTCTAAATGAGTTAATAACGTAATTTCGTTGCGTGCTCGACATTACGCATACGACTGCTCGGATAACCTAACAAAAATACTTGTTACGCGATTTAAAAGTGTTTCTGATTCTTTTCTCCCTGTTTATGTTTTATTAATTTCTCTTTGAAACGTCATGAATACTTTGTGACTCTCTTCTCCTTTCCTATGTTAATAATAAGAGTGGACGGTGGGTGGAGTGAGGGGTAAATACGATATTTTTTTATTTCTAAGAAATTCGCTGCTACTGCGATGTTCCGTAATGAGGTCGCGGTGGTCCATAGGCAGATTGTGGCTCTTCCTGGGACGAGGAGCCCAGGATAGTAAATACCGTAGACAATAGACTACTAACTATTTGAACAGTTCCGCCCAGGATGTCTTTGAAGGAGGTGCTCACCAAGTCAAAAGTATTAACACTGCTGGCTGGTACGGGATTTTGATCGTAGGACGGGGCGTGAGAGACCTCGAAAATTGATATGGTAATTTGGCGTTAGAATAATGATAAAAACTTTTAGTCTATGTTGTACTCACTGGTTCATAACTGTATCCAGATGGTTTTGACGGTGCTGTACCATGACCATTAGAACCGCCACTGAGTCCTGCGCTGGTTCCAGCCAATGTACCAGATATCACAGAGCTAATGATGCCTGCCAACTCTGTTCCTGAACCACCGCCTGCACTCAATTCCTACAAAACAAATTATTGTTTTTACTCGACGGTTAGGACATTTGCTTAGGAAATTCTGTTACTCACTTTACTCAGACCTGCTATGACACCAGCAATTAAAGTAGACAATGGTGACACACCACCAGGTTCAGCAGGCTAGAAAATCCAATCAAGCAATGGATCAGCATTATCACATAGATTTTCATACGGATTTCAAGTACCTGAACAAGAGGTGTAATAAGTGACTGTACTAGAGCACTGAGGGACGATCCACCTTCACCGATAGGCTAATAAAAAAAGATGAGATTAATGGAAAAGATTAGGTCAACAATGGGTACACTTACGTTACTACTTAATCGAAGCAATGGTCCAATCAGTGGACCGATCAGAGGTCCTATTAACGGTGCTGCGATTGGAATTATCAATTGCAATATCGCTCCAAAGTCACTTCCTTGACCATCTCTACCCTGAAGGCGATCGATAAATTAAAAAATTGAGTTTCACTTTGACGTCAATCACTTTCATTTTTATTTATCTCGTTTGAATACGTACTGCAACTATGCCCGCTACGATGGGCGTCAAGGTAGCCGGTATATCAATAGCCTCTCCATCCTCTCCCTATTGCATAAAACAGTTGATTTAAGACATCTCAACCCACATTCATTTGATCATTATATATCATAATAATAATGATGACACGGGCGTCGTAATTATACCTAGGGTTATACAATACGAAAAAGAAAAAAACTCACTTCTGACAGTCCCTCCAGTAATGGTATACCAGCCTGCAGCAATTCGCCCAGGTCAGTATCTGTATCCGGCTGGAAAGGATGGACTCATTAAGTTGTTTGGCATTAAATGAATAGAAACAAGCAATTTGTAACGAAACTCTCGTAGTTAATCAAATTTTGGAGAAAGGATTGTTTTAGGTATTTTTTTAATATTACTTTTTTTGTCAATATAATTTAATCATTACTCACGTTACTGAGATCCTCTAGTATGGGCAATACGAGTGGTAACAATTCTGTTATGGAACCTAACGAGCCCATTTCCTCTTCCTCCTCCTCATCCTGAATAGAAAAATTATATTATTGATCGATTGGCCATTTATGTTGTGCCTATACGTATATGCAAATTTTTACTTACCTCTTCAATTTCTTGACGCTGTGACGTTTCATTTCTTCTACCGCGTCTGGATGACGCTGACTGAAATGCGTTAGAGAAAATTCATTCGATCAACCGCGTCATTAAGGCATGTCGGTTAGGCAATAAGATATACGCATTAAAGACTTTCTTGGTTACCTGATCTTCATTGAGTAACAGATCAGTAGGACGAACAAGTCATTTATTAGAATGGGATTGAAGTAGGATAGTGAAATTCGAATTCTTTTTTTAACTCTAAGCAACAATTTACATAATGGTTTCATGATGATTTTTTTGCGTGTTAAATGATGCATGAAATTCTTAATAACGACGCGTGGAGATATCCGAAAGTTATGAATAAATTTTTTTTCTTCAAAATATTAATATATTTTCAAAATTAATTTTTTAAAAATATTTTTGGGCTTATTTACCTTTTCTTGGCTGTTCAATGGTACCTTTGGCAGGTTCCTGAGCGTCTTTATCACTGGTGACAAATCTGCAGTGACGTCGGTACCATTTCGCAATTTTTTTTTGGTCGTCAAACCAAAAAGTCCCAACAATTCTCCAACAGCCGATGTTTGACGCTTGTTCATGGAATCGGAATTGCTATCGGTCACTTGCAATTCTTCCTGTTGGAGCAGTGTAACTTCTTTGCCTAGTAGTTCGAGCGATGAATGATTATTTTCGAAATATGGAGTAAAGTCATCGGGAGGGTCTCTAGTCGGTAGTGATGATTCCAAATGATTTTTGCTATTTTTCATTATTCCATTTTCTTCGCGTATAATTGTAATGACAGCCTCGAACGGTACGCTCAATAACGGCTTTTGAATTCTCGCATCATTTTCCTCTTCCACAGAAAGGTCATCGAACCTAATCTTAGATCCTGAGTCCGATGAGAACACACTAACTTCCGGGACCACTTTCTTCTTCAGATTGGACGTGAATTTCTCATCGTCATACGTCAATTCCACTGAATCCGGATATCTTGGAACGTCTGTATATTTTAAAGGCAACTGAAAGACGTTATCCACTGTAGGAGTCACAGGATACGTTCTAAAATCCTTCAGGACGTCATTCGCGCGTTGTCCAGAAGCCTTTTGTAATTTTTGTGCATCCGCCTTAAATACAGTAGGAACGGTAGGAGCAATTGAAACCGTTGGAAGGTATTTTTGCGAACTTGCAAAATTTCCCTCTCTCTCGCGTCCCGGTGCTAAAGTAATATTGATCCTGGAGGCCATAATTTGCATAGCGTATCTAATCAAGTTCACTAGATCTTCACGGGTCGTGACCTTTTTTGGCGCATCAATGTCCACCTGGCTCTCTCGATTTTGTCTTTCAACAGGAATCGCACGAGAGACAGCACACGTAACGACGATACCGAAAATCAGCACAAGCGATTTCATGGTTCTCATGGACGCGACAGTTGTAAGGAAAACAAGAAAAAAAGAATCTCTTCGAGCACACGTGTATTCCTTTCGAAAGTAAAATAAGAATAAAAGGACTTAGTCTACCAACACATCTATAATTGCACGAGTAGGATGCTCTCGGAACGGTCGATCAGACCGTCTTGGGCAGCTTTGAGAATGTCGAGTTCCCACCAAGAAAAGAGAAAGAAAAAAAGTTTGGGGACGAAAGAAAAAAATAAAGAAGCAGACAGCTATATGCGTTGTAAAACAAAGATCACTATGTAGATCCACATAACCAAAGGGGATATTGGTTGATTTATTTTTTATTATGAATTTTATTTTATTATCTTTCCCGATTTCACACTGGACTCATTTCGCGACACCGGATTATCAATTTTTCCCGAACGAAATCTTCAAAGGGAACAATTGGTTTCTTCGGCAACACCATTGGACACACGACTGATCGTCTTTGTACCGCCGTGACTTCTATATATCCAGCAGGTAATAATAAGCCGTCTCATCCGCGATTTCCGCAAGGCTGTACTTTTCGTTCCTCATCATCAGTATTGGCTCGATGCACACACTTCCTTTCTTGCGTGAAACTCCTGGACGTCATTAGGTATGTGCACGCGCAACAATCAATTTGCTTCGTGTAATACAATGTCTATATATATATTTATATACGTCAATATTATATACAACGAATTGCACATGCAAGTCTACCTAGAAGGGTCTAATGGTACTTACAGTAGGTTCGTCGCGTTAGACTCTAATTTTCACTTACGAAACAAGCAATTTTATAGATTCTACCACGGGCTGTCTAGTAAAGAAAATAATTATTCTATATCGAGTCTCCTTCGATATATATAATTTACGTTTATGTGAAATTCGAAAATTCAAAAAAATTTCAGACAGCCTAAAGGTTAAGGATTTACACTTATCAATCGAGTACATTAACGTTACACGTTGAGGGCCAAAGCACGCGGCTGGATGGCAAACGGTGGCTAAGAGTCGCCACGGCGCCTAATACGTTATGTATAGCAATGTTAAATATTTGTTCTTTCTTTAAGGTTAACCACAATATCTAATGTCACGGCCTCGCTGTATTATACGATTGTCTGCCAAACTACTCAAAATGGTCGTTCGAAACGCTTGTCGGTATACAATTCTATTTAAAAATTAATTCCTGCTTAGAAATACACTGGTTGATTGTCGTTGTGTTACAGTAAATCGAGAATGACGCAAGATTACGGAGGCGAGATTTCCTCGTGATTTTAACAATGCAAGGACGTTTCGTGGGTTAATGGTGTTAAGATCGATCATTGAAATAAATATGAAATATTACAGTGACGAAGATCGTTTATTTTATGATGATTTCATAGTGTTCGGAAATTCACAGATGATCATGGGAATTTGTTCTCTTGAGGGATATACCGATCTAGAATTGCTTTCGCAATAGAGACCGTGAAACATAGCAAGTTACAAAGAGTACCGTTAGATCATCTAGTCACTGACCTAACCCAAGAGTCATTGTGCGATAATAATCTGGACTAAATTGGCCTAGAAGGACGTGGGTGTTTTAATGATCTGCTACATCATTAATTTATCTATGAAGATTCTAATGTATTTTTTTTTTTTTACAAAAATGCCTAATAAATTGAGGTTCTTTATGTTTGTCAAATTTCGAAAATTATTACCATACAACATTTGGACTGTATCGTCATTGCTGAAGATCATTGAGATCGAAGTACGCAGCAGCAAAAAGGTCGCGTGATTTGTTGGAGAGAAAACTTGATTCGAGAATGGCAATGCCAATTTTGGAATAGAATCATCGTTCGCGAAAGATCACTATTCAAAAAAAATAATACGACTCAAAAGAAACCGCCAGTAAAAGAGACCCTTTCACTTTTTTTAATGCACTACGCATGCTGGCCTGACGTCCCCGAGAGACTTTCGCCATTTTCGGACTCGCCTTTCGGATGGTTCGCATAAAATTCTTTTTCAAAATGTTCACTCTTCGTCCGGAGCGAAAGTAAGAAATTTTGAAAAGTTTTTACCGAATCAAATTTTTTTCATATATCACTCTCATATATTTTGAAATATGAGCGTATGGATATTTTTTAATGATTCTAAAAAAATGGAATGAGTGAAAATTTTAATTACGCAACGCTCTGTGTAATGTACGAGTTATTATTTGTAATTGTTAACTCACAAATTTTATAGGCTAAAAATATCTCTTATACCCATATCTCGCTCTTACCCGTCTTACAAAAGTTTTGCGTGGGACGTGATGATAAAAAAAGCGAATGAAAAAAAAAAACTATTCACATATGTTATTGCTAACTTTCCATTTCGTAAGATAGTTATCTACACTAAGAACTGGGCCGCAACTTGCTGGCGGTTTCAATTCTTTAATATATTTCGCGCGATCGTTCCTCGCGGGTCGCGCACGTCTATATGCGGCTGTAGGAATTATTGCTGCTAATCCAACTGTAATTGTCGATCTTGGATAATACACGGTAAATCGAAATGATCTTGGCCAGTTGTAATCCTCTTGTGAATTATAGAAATCATCAGCAGCAACCAATTGGAGTCGTATCAGGATGATTGTCAGTGTATGTGTTATTTTGTTGATTCTTTTGTAATGATAAAAATTGTAATTTTCACAAAATATCAAATTTTTCATCAGGATCATTTTCCCACCCGCTCGAAAGTGTCTCCGTCTAGTGATCATCGACTAAACCGAGAACTCAAATCAAGATCCTTGATTATGCAGTCGGTAAAATCAAACGGTCTTACATTGGAGATCAAGGTTCTATTTTTGAAAAGGATTTTCAAAATATCATATACTACGTGTCTTATAATTTCGTACTATAATAATCATATACTTCAAAAATTCGATATAGACGGTATGACGATCTATCTTGGATATATATCAGGTATTAATAAGTTCCTGAAACATGTTTGAATTATCAAATGCAGTGCTGAAAGCATAGCTGCAACTGCATACAACAAGGTTAACAACATTCACGACAACCGAACGGATTTCTAAGAGTAATTAAGTAAAAGTTTGACTTTTTCCTAGAGAAAAACTAGAATAACCAAATACGTCAAAATAACGGATTTCAGATTTCTTGTTTTAAATTATACAAATTATTAAGGTGCTTTTTAAGAATTTATTTTGACTTTTGACAAGATGAAAGAATGAATATTGTATATGTCAATTTATATTCCAGCAACCATTCCAATTTCGATGTTCTGTATTTAGTTGTTCTAGTGTCAATGATCATTTTCAAAACGGTGCAAATATAATTTCCGGCAGTACGTGTAATCGGAAAATTCAAAATAAAAATAAAATAAGTCAAATTCGTCAAACGGAAAACTTATTCCGTTTTCTCGTAATAATCCTAAAAACACTTTCTGGTACTTTCTCCAGGCTATCAGCAAGATCATTGAGTAAGATACTAAGGAAGATGCAAATATTCAGGATATACATATGTTTATATATATATACTTTTTATATAACTGTATCTCATATACTTTTCCTTTTCTATACATATATAGTAATATACTCATGTCTTAAAACTCATGTTTTCGATAGCATTAAAATAAAAAACCACGAGCTCTGTGTCACAACCATTTCGCCATTATGCTTTTACCCGCCGAACGTAATATCTGTCACGGTGCCAGGTGAACTCGAGCATCGAATTCAGCGCGTAACGAGGTTCCGTAATATGACAAGTTTGACATCTGACAGTTGATCTTCCTAAGGCAAAAAGCATTAATTTTCATGATATAATTTGATGATGGTAGACAATGACAGAAGAATCTTGACAGTCCTCAAGTAAATGTCAAATTAGCATACAATGTGAAAAAGTAATTTGCAAAAAATAAAAGAGTAACACAGAATATCGCAAACAATATACATATCAAGTAGATGATATTTTTGAATAATTAATATCAATTTTAACATACCGCAAGTATGAAAGAAAAAAAGATAAATCACGAGAAGAAAGATTTCTTGACTTTTTATTGTTCCCTTTCTTTACGTTATTTTATTTAGTATTTTGCAACACTAAACCTTGGCCCGTACGCTCGTGATACGTGAACCGATAACGAAATGATCATTAAGAAGCATGTTTTCTAGTTTAAAATTTCTCTCAACTTTGCGCATGCGCCAAGCGATCTGCTTACCAAGTACCATTACAGACATTTTTACTTACGTTACGGACAATTATCGACACGAGTTTAACTATTTTGTTGTATTCTTCCTAATGGACCGTGTTCCAGTTCCTATGTCAAAGTTCCTTCCTTCATTGCATAGAGATTCTAGTTCCGCTTGACAATCGGCTTTAGCTACTTCCCAATGCGCACGACAGAGTGCGCGCTCGTCACGTAACCTAAACAGGAAGAAAATAATCGTCCTGTTTTGACGAATTGCGTACAGCCGACGTACTTGGACTCATTGGAAGGACATACACAGAAACTGGTACGTAGTTGACAGTAATGACGAGTTGTCACGATGTGATTGTTCAATGATTTTCTTAAGGAGTCTTCTCTCTCTCTTTTTTTAAATTCATTTTAAACTACCCGACAAGATTAGGGGTGACGCCATCT
Organism: Calameuta pallipes; assembly: GCA_030142375.1. NCBI lineage: Eukaryota > Metazoa > Arthropoda > Insecta > Hymenoptera > Cephidae > Calameuta > Calameuta pallipes. The sequence continues at coordinate 2,948,111 of JARQSW010000489.1, forward strand.
TTTTGTTTTACTTGGCGTAATTTCATTTTCTATTCGGACTTTGTGAAATTTTAATACCGATGACAGTCATTATTTGTTTATTTTCTGTTTTGTCACGACTGTATGCAAACATTTTATTACTTTATGGTAAGACGCGAAAACAGCTGCTTTCATTTGGATGCTAAAAATGTGTAAATTTTACTACTGTATCCTGAATAGTCTGTGAGGCTTGCGGCGAGTTTTGAAAGAGCACGATAGGTATTGCGTTTATTTCAACATTCACGGTCGTTTGATGACATTTTGACAGAATCTGTCGTGCTTTTCTTTTATTGACAAAATTCTAGCAGAGTGTGTAGGTAAAGGTATCATATGGCGGGGAACGATTTTTTTTAGCGGGATTCATAACGATTAGCATAATTTTGTAACAAAATCAGATATTATTTAAATGGCTGTTTGAATTTAGGTCAAGTATAGGTATATATTTTTATGAAACCCGAAAGAAGTTGCGTGAATAAGCTATCGGAACGATTATGGAGAAAAAGAGCAATTCCAAGTGGCCAAGAGAACATCAATGTAAATATACGTACTGTAAGATTTCATAAAAAATTTAAATGACAGTAAAACGATTCAACATGCACACATGTCGTTATGGACACATTCAGACGCCGAATAGAAATTGTATCTTGCAAGATTTCCCAACATTCCACAACACGATGACGTAATTGTGTTTTCTTTGAATTTTCAAAATTTTGTAGGAAAATTCAATGTGACGCTTAAGGTCATTACGAATTCGATGGCTGTCGGCTACGATCAGAAAAACAAATTGTTATCGGTCCGAAAAATTCGTGTGCAAACGAAAAATAAAAGTGCAGTGTAAATGTTTTTGAGCAATTTGGAATTTCGGCAAAACAATTTATTCAGCTTATTAACGGACTTATTTCTTTTATGCGTGTCACGTACCGATCTTTCATCTTTTTGGAATTTAACACGGAATTGCGTGCTCATGCATCGATAGAAAGTTGTTCACGAAAATGTAAGTGTCATTTTTAAAAAATAATAGTTACCGGTTGGAAATCGGTTCTTTTCATTCGAACTCTAGTGGTCCATAGTCACTGTAACGTGTAACGAAATCGATCAATCACTATATATATATACATACGTATGTATACTCATTGTTCGGCTTACCGATCACGACGAGGTTGTTTTAATTTGACAGTTTCATGGCAATCAGCTTCGTTACACCGTAGATCTGTATATACAGGTATAATAACGAGTAGCGACCTTCGTGTCGATTGATCGTGACGAGTTTTTCCATGAAATCGAAATATCGGTGCTCGCGTTACCGATAATATATCAACTAGTGATAAATAATTTTTTGGAATATAAATGCAACGAGTGCATCCAATAATGGCTGAGAAAATGTGAATTTCCTGGTAATCGAAGAGAAATGGAAATTTCGTGAAAATTTTGTGGTTTTACTTTTTCTAATGTCAATAACTACTCTGTGCTCCCATGCAGTAATGGCCTCCTGTCCAGACCGGTAAATAATTAGAAATCCACATTGGCTGTTTCACAAACTCGTGGCTGTCGTTTTTTTAACGCCAAACATTCCATTCTTATATACTTGAATAAAAGTACCGATCGAGACAGGGCTTCCATATAGAGATACACACGTAAAGGGTCTCTCACACCGTATTGATGACTGTCACTTAGCTGTATTAGACTATGAAAAAATTTTCTTTCGTGGCGAAAGCTCATAATGGATCTTGTTCCAGATTTCTTTGGTTTTCCACTGAACTCTTTTTCATCGTTCTCTCTCTCTCTCTTTCTCTTTCATCTAGCGTAGATAATTCGCAAGTCTGAACATTGCTAACCGTCATAAATGCGTGTAATTCATCAAGGTTTCACATTCTTGTTACACACTCGGACACATTGGAGAGACACTATTTTGTGTCTCTCCGCGAATTTGTTTCTTTCCTATTTCAAAATGAATGACATTCTAGTCGTAACTTCTGCGCATGCGTTAACCGACGATCTAGCGCATGCGCAGTGCGGCTCGATTAAATTCAAATCTTCGGGTCGGTGCTAATTGTACGTCGAGCCATTCAAAAATGAAAGTTGTCCTCGCAAAGACTTTTTCGATTCCCGCCGATCGTGCTGACGAATACGAGCCACTGAAACGTTCAATAAATATAATATCGTTCTAGAAAAGTACGAAGACTAGCGCGTCAACTGAATAACACACGAAATATAGTTCACTCTGTTTTGCAATACTCGGTGTGTAAGGAAACAATATATATCCCTAGGCTACGAATCCACACATGTCAAATTCGATATTGTATTTAAATGAAGGTAAGATGTGAATCTTTATAATTATTCCAATGTGTCGCTATGTGCACAGATCTATGGTTACCATGAATTTATAACACGCAACCCAAATATCCTTTGTCGGTTTATTATTTTTTATGTACTTTGTTCCTCTGCAAATTTGCATTCTTCGCAAAGAAAGAGTTCAATTACCTTCTTCACTTGAAATTTTTCGAGTGCAATTTGAAAAGTGGATTTTCTGTGGATCGATCAAATGGAAGTAAATTTTCTGACCTAAGCAGCAAAACCGGTAATAACAAACGGTCCCAGTAATTCTTATAAGAGAATCCTTTTTCCTGTTTCTCCGTCTTTTTAAAAATCTTTTATCTCAAAAATCAAAAATATTCTGAAGTCCGTAATATTTCGTGTGGTTAACCAAGGAACCTGTTATCTACTTATATGCTCGCAGCAATTCTGCAGAAAGTTGCGTGACTTTATCCACGAGTTTAAATTTCCCTAATTGATCCTACGTTAACACGATAACACCTGATTTCGTTTTAATGAATAATTTTAAAAAAAAATTATTTTTCAATTTTAATAATTTCAATGGAATCTATCAACAGCGAAATTTACCGCTGTTGAGAAATAAAGTTCGACAAGCTAACCTCGAAACTGATTAAGGCGTTTCGATTGTCCTAATTCCATCGAGCCCCTGTCCAAAGGATCAAGAAACTTATGGAGAACGCGTGACGGGTCTCATGTACCATTATCAAAGTACTTCTCACAATTTAACGCACAATACCCTATTATAACGAGCTTCTTTCACAAAGTAGACAAATTATCCTTCAAATTACCCCATTCAATTACAGTCTACCCCTACAAAAAAAAATTCGTCAAATATAATATTTTTTAAAAAATACGTGTCATGGTCTTTCCCCCGTGAACAAAAAAATTATATCTCCATTATTATTCCCAGGAGGTTCGCGCTCGTATGACGAATTCCAAAATTCAACTCGTCCATTAATTTTTGTATTCGTCACCAAAGTACGCGAAACTAGTTCTAATTTTTTTTAAATTACTATCAACAAGTAGGAGCCGATACAGGAACATACGTCTCATCTCGGCTAACAAGAAGCTCCCTTCTTCTTTCTCCTCGTGGCAAGTAAGCATTCGAAACGACAGATCGTGTAAAGTGCAGCGGTGGTGGCGGCCTTAAGGCCCCTCCTGCTAATAAAAGCCGCTCACTAAGCGCGGCCACACAGACAGTCACAGAATAGTCGAAGAGCAGGAGCTCGCGCAGCTCCGCAGCCTTTTAGTTTCGAGTTTTAAAAACGTTTACACGAGAGTGACGGGACTGTGTGTGGTGAGTTCGGGCGGATATAAAAATAAAGCAATACGTTATACGTTATCTCAATAAAATTCCTCTTCATCATCTTCATCATCCTCCAATGTTTCATCGACTATGTACTTCTAACCTCTGAATCTTGATCGTGTTTAAAAAGTGCGCCAGTCCACTTTCTTTTTTTTTTTTTTCAAATCACGAGTGAACCTATGGAAAGAAGTTTTTTTAAAATGAAAAATATAGAAGAAATATATAGCCGACAAAAAATATCAAATACATTATTTATCGGAGAACTATGGTGACAATGGGACGATACATATGTTTTATGTGTTATCCAGACTTATGGTCGGGAAAAATGTTGAATTTTGGTAAACGACGATTTTGCATTTTTTCTTTTCGATACCTATCTATCGCTTTCTCGACGTAACGTCGCGAATTCCAGATCGATCTAGAAACTATCGAACGTTCTTTTTCATTAACTTTCCCAGAGAATCGCGATCGGATACGAACCATCGAGTAAGATTTACTTCGGTAGCTTTCTCATGGGATTAACTTCACATAGCATCGTTTTACTTTATTCAGATAACAATAGTAAATTGTAACCTAGTCACGACCATAAGAGCCTTATCGTGGTACGAGTTGCGATGACACAGTCAGACATGTTGACCTCCGAATTGCAACACGGCGCACGATCGTCCTCCAACTCGATGCATGCGCGCTGAATCTATATTGTTTTATAATGCCATTAAAGTCACAATTATGTGTATGGGTCTGAACGATTGTCAATAAAAAATTGCTAATAACAAAATATTGATATAGAATAAACAAACGAATTAATTTGAGGTCGTAAGAGATAATTATTAAAAAATTTAGCAGCGTGTACAAAATAAAGCCAACAGGATAGCCTCCCTTGTACGAATGATAAATTTTGGAAAATTTTTCAAAAATCCAAATTTTTTATTCAAAAATTTCCTTTCGAAAATAACTTAACGTATTAACAACCCGAGGCTATCGAAAAGCTCTTTGCTCACAATGGAATCTCTACAACTTTCGATTCACGCGTCGAAAGTAATAGTTGTGCGAGAAAGAGGCCAATAACGTCCCCGCTACCCCCCTTATAATCACCATACCCCCTCACTATACCTTTTGACAGAGTTGAGTCAATCCTTTCGAATTGCTTCCGCTTTGATTCGCTGTAGCATGTCAGAGCCTTCAGACCCTTATATGGTGACATTTTTGGGACTTAACTAGCAGTCGATATAACACGTGAGATAACAAGAACACGTGGATGTAAAAGAAAAAAAAATTGTTGCAGAAGTACTTTTAAGGAAACGAAGACGATGAGGTGCTCGACTGTCATATTGGTTGCTGCGCTTTGCGCCGGCTTTGTAAATTCACTTCCGCTTCCGGAAGGAGAAGGACTCCAATCACAGGTGAGCATCAATCATTTAAATGACTCTTAGACACGTGATATTTCCATACTGTAATCAGAATTATTATAGGTGGTCGGTAGTGTAAAAGTATATATAAAAGGTGTTGAGAAAATAATACATTGTTCGAGTGTCGAGAAAATTATAATCGAGGAGATATATCGATTACCAATTACCGATTACAGGTTGATCTATGTGATTACAAAATCATCGGTTTCGCTTCAGATAGAAAAGCGCTCATTAAAGTAACCACTGATGGTTTCGCATCGTTTGGGCGAATCAAATCGAGGAATTAATGCTGGTCCGACTCTCTTCCGGTCTCACGAAATTTGAGGACCTCTTTCTCTCTCTCTCTCTCTTACTCTCGCTCTCTCTCTCTCTCTCTCTCTCTCTCTCTTCTTGATTATTTACTTAGTAAAACAATTCACCATTTTCTCCAATGTCATTTATTTCGCAAACTTATATTGTCTATTATTCTTTACTTTTTTTTTGATCGCCTGCCCTGAGGGAAAGTCGACGTTACCCCAGAATCGTAAAAAAGTAAAAGAAATTTTGATCAATTCAGAAAACCACATTCTTCACGTACCAAGTAGACATGCTGTCCTATTTACGTATTATGTTTTTAGCTACTAAACTATTTGATGTATAACACGTGTCACAGTCGTTAACAGAATTTACTTGGGCAGTCAAATATTTAAATAAATGCTATCGTGAATTGTAATGTCATAGGAATGTGCTAGGACGAAAGTGAATTCTTAACTTTCTCCAGAATTTGAATAGTTAATTTCTCTAGTGTACTCATAGTCCAAGTATACAAGATACTCGGTCCACTCGTCATATCCAGTCATTTTTTTTCATTCGAAAGCCACTCTCATCCTGCAAGGCAGACACGCTAATATTATTATGCTCTTAATGATTTTAAATATTCCGCTCTTGCGCGCGCACTCGCTAGCTTCTTTCTTTCACCGCTACGCGTAACCAAGTCGACTAGTAGCTAAGCATTGACTTAACGCGGATTTCGTGATCGCCTTTGTGGCTGCACGATCGCATGTCGTCTTTCGTTAATTTGAAGTGATAATGCGAGTCTAATCAGATACAGTCTCAGGATATCCAAACGGACTCTTCTCTTTACGCTCGACACTTTCACTAGTGAGTGTTAACAGCGGCATCGAGTCACCGGACACTTTCTTCGCTTGATCGATGCCCAATGGAAAGTGCACTGGCGGAGCACACGTAGTTTGAGAGGGAAAGAGGGAGAGAGAAACAGTGAGAATGATATATGAATATAGCAGAGCGAGAAGGAAAAGAGTACCAGATACGTTCACCGGATGCTTATGAATCTCGGAAGTGGCATCCAGTTTCTGGACCCTATACTTTTCTGTACGTTAAAGAAAACAACTTATTTTCGTTACTCTTTAAACAAAATTTCTCTGTATTAATACACACGTTGAATTTTATATATGTATATACACATGGCACTGTTGCGTGTACATAATACTTGCACGTGTACGATTTTTGTAGTCTTACAAAAGTTTGAGCTGTAAAATCTACTTTGTCTAGATATTATGACATTGGTAGGCATGAGATGTAGAGTGACAGAGAAGATAAAAAAAATAGTTATTCGAGGAATTATACGTAATAGCAAGTGCGAACGGGTTCTCAGGGAAAGTGGACCACGAAGATTGGGCAATGTGGCGATACGAATTATTCCCTATATGCGAACATTTTAATAATAGTCTGGCATAATATCCATTTGGAGAAGTGAGGAGATAAAGAAGTGGTGAAAAAAAATTAATCAACTTACAAAACTCTAGCGTTTCAGTCTAGCACATAACTACGTATCTGCTCCATCTATTGATCGGTAGATAAAATCTCCATTTGTCAAATATCAAGTATTTTTCAGGCTTTAGATCGTTTGGTCATGGTTGAGGCGGACAATGAGGCAGCCTTAAGGAGTAAAAGGACTATCGGCATACTGCGCCAACTATTTCCAGAAGTCTCTCAGGTGAGCCTTCCCGACATGTGGAATTCACGAATGACGCCATTTTGTCGAGGGAGGATACCCTCCCCACCAACTTTATTGACGAAATAATAATCGCCCCATTTTTCAAATTCTGATTGCAGCCTTCGACACATAAGAAATTATATTAGGCTCATCTGATTCATATGCGATCTTCGCACCTAATATAAACCTAGCCTAACCATTGAACGCCCATATCGAATCCAGCATTAATGTTCCTTTCGTTGAGTCGACATTCTTACCGTGAAAGTCACTCACCCGGTATAATGCTCACTTACTCATGACTACCATTTATTATACTCTTGTTCACTCAGCTACCACTGCCACCTACTATCTACCTACTTGCTCGCTTTATTATAGGCGTAATATAGCAATATATATATTGCACTGTATTGTACATATTTGATTTTTCCCGCCACACGATTTCGTTATACGAATGCGTGTCTTGTAATTTTGTCACAATATCGAGCGGACATTAGGAATTTGTTTGAAGTAGATGTAGAACACTTTTTTTTGGGGGGGGGGGGGGGGTCTAGTAGTACGTAATAACATTGGCATTGTAGAAAATATTTAACGAGGAGGAAAATACTGCCGTACTATTACTGTTACGGATACTGATTTAGCGAGAGAATGATTTACGAATTATTTTATCTGGATAATGGTAAATAATTAATAGATTTTTGAAAAATGATAATATTCAGTATACTTTTTGTGCCTGAAGTTAACACTTTTCGTGATTTTTTTTAACCATTCAAAGTATCGTATCATCGATAGACTTGTATTAGCGGTGGCGATGCCAAAAGTGAAAGCCAATTATTTGTACGTTGGAGCAGAAATAAAAGATATCGAGCGGTAAAACCACAGATAACGGAACCGATCGAGAATTTCACGACAAGATTCCTTTATCATAGTTAGTTTGCATGGAATTGCTATAAAGGAGTTTTACTGACGTAACGTAATTCATGTAACGAGCAATGTGAGAAGTTCCGGCAGATATATATATATATATATATACATATATATATATAGTACGTTTATCTTAAGAACTCACATAACCGCAAATCAAAAACAAATAAACTGGCAATACCATTTCAAAGAACAATTATCAGTTCCAATTGTTCCGGCGTAAAATTACCATCTTCTGTTCCAAAGATCACTGATCATGATCTCGTGTAACTCCTCGAATTCACATAGATCATGCATAGACACAAATGATTTCATAACAAGAGGACATAAAACGCCTGTCAATAATCATAATGCGACGTAGCACAAAAACACAAAAAATCAAGAGAACTACGTCAGAACAAAGACAGAATAATCATCATCCAAGCAGAACCCGGACACGACTGCGAATCATCGATCATTAAAATCTTGGTGTAAAAAATATGGAGGACGTAATCCAAATGGATCCCGCGGGAATGAGAGAAACCCTAAGGAGTAGCTAAGCCATATTATTTTCTAGATAGTCGAACAAAAAATCAACATGATAACATCCGAAGTCATCCGAGTCCTGGGTCCAGTGATATTGCGGAGTGCCTTGGGCGGGGGCGGGGGCGGGGGCAGAAGTGACACATCAGGATCAAGTGGATCTACAGTAACCGTGTCATCTCCGTTTGGTGACGATGACAGCGATGACGATGGAGAATCGTCATCAAACGATGGTGGTTCAAGAGTCTCAATATCCCTGCCCACGTTTCCACCCGATGAAGAGGATGCTGAAAGCGCATCGAAATCTTCGGTATATTCAACTGTTGAACCCCTGAGGATGTTTCTCAGGGTTCCCAAGAGACCTCAGGATGGGTTATGAATACATTGATCATCCTTAAAAAATTAATCAGTGTCATCCTATTGTCGGTTCCTTTCTGTGTCACACCCCTATCTCTATGACTACTATCTTTATTTGTTCATCAGTTAGTTGTTCTACTATATATTGACTTCCTCATGTTGTACTCTTCATACTGTGTAGTTTGTTTTCTTTATTTTTCTCATAGTGGTTTTGGCTCTCCTATGTATTGTCATATATTCTTCTGTTGGTCGCTTTTGAGTCCCTGACGACATTATTGCGGCTTATCTTACCCAGTAGGGGTAGGACTCATTTTTAATGTATATTAAGGCTGTTTTAGATTGACAATTAGTATTACAATGACCTATTGATTAATCATACCTATGTTGTATTACTGGTCATACCGCATCCTGGGTTTAGAAGGCACTTTTAGTTTATAGCTATTTGTAGATACTAGTACCTGTTATTGTTATGCGTAGGTATGTTTAACAATGGTAGAAACTCTGTGGTTCAGGATAATCAACAATCCTACTCAATCATACCTATTGTTCTGTCATCGAGAAACACAATACGTAAATCTCGAGTGAATCATCAACCAGGTGGCTTTCTGGATTAATCTCATCATGTATTAGGTACTCTACGGCCACGTGACGTCGCGAGAGTCCATTTTCGATACTGATCTCAACTAATACTCCTCGTGGATGGGTCCCATCCGGTGGGCTCGGGATTGGCAAAAATAAATCAGTTTCTAACGTATTTGCAATTTCGATTTTTTTTCTTTTTAAAGGACGTAAATCCAGAAGCTGAGAATCAAGTAGGCGCCGAGTCGCAAAATACGGAAGTACGAGTTCAGTTTGCCGATGATCAAGCAGGCGCAGCTGCCAGCAATACGGGAGTGGAGCCAGCATTGGCACCCTTGGATGACGTCGAGGTCAACGATGACAGTCGCAATAAAAGATTCCTCAACTTCGGGTTTGGAGGTCAAACCAGTGCCGGTGGTAACGCCGCAGGAAGTGGCGGTGGATCCGGAAACTTCCTCTTTGACATTATCAGGGTGAGTAACGACATTGCCTCAACATCAGTACCAATTATAACCGGAATGATCAAGTGACCTGAGTGAGTGGGTATCGTTGACTACGACAGCCATTACCGCAAGGGCAGCTGGTCTTGCAGACAGTGAAAGTCTACACCGTATAGCTCCACCAGTATCAAAGGCATCTCTTTAACGGTTCCAAGGTATTCGACCTCGTATCTTAATCTAGCGGTTTACCGTGCTGCTTCTCGGATTTGCATTTCTCTGCAAATACAGCTAGAATCAGTCCTGCGACTATGATGATCATGATGATTGATAATCCTCTGCCTGCTCCCTATTACCTACGTCTTTATATCTAATCCATATAAGGAAGTTAGAACCACGATGATTGAACGATCAATCCGTAATACGTTAATCAATGCACATTACTCATTTCCAAATAGAGTCATCAGTCCAATCCAGGTGTACGCAAGCATTTCGTTTAGGATGCAAAGGATGTTTTTATCGATCTTCGCAGCTGGGACGATCGCCGTCAATAAATTCGAATATGTTTCTGTCTCGTCATTATTTCTTCATATTGCTCTTTGTGTCTGTTATATTCCAGCGTCTTATACTCCGAATTGTGATATTCTGTTATGATACTACGTCTGTGTCTCCTTAGCAAACAGCCGACGGGGCAGCGCGGGCGGCTGGCACCGTATATCGTGTCGTAGCAGGAACTCAAAGTCTTGGTTTAGGCTTGAGCGCCTCACGAGACGTGGGAGCCGCACCGGCACCTGCCAATCCTGCTCCTCCCGCAGGTATGCCGGCAGCTATGCCCCCTGGCCCAAAGCCAGCTGCTGCCCCTGCTGCGCCTCCTGCCGCCGCTCCTGCCGCTGGAGCCGCTCCACCAGCACCGGCGAGCAACGGGACTTCCGGCCCCGGGGTACGCCAATCCTTCCGACCACACGCAGACTATACACTCTCTTTACCTCCACCAATGACATCGACGATGGTTACTCTTTTTTAATATTTTTCTCAGTTTTATTTGTTCTTGTATTATTGTTCAACTGGACAGGTTGTTGTAGTTTGTCATGTGAAATTTTATTTTCGTTGTCTGTTTGAAGGTTTTTTTTACATTAATTTTCACTTTTTTCGGATTATTCGGTAGTTTTTTTTTCACCAATTTTTGCCGATTTAAAATTGCAAAAAATTATTATAATTTTTTATTCCAAGAGTAACCATCGAAGACGTGACGTATACAACTGCACTGCATTCTTTCTTATCTTTTTCTTGTTTCTTTGTACTTCTTCACTGGCACCTTTACACTGTGCTCTTACATCACCGCTTTCTTGCACCTTTTATTAATATATGTTGCTTGCGCACCTTATTAATCTTGTATCTTTATTTACTAATGCACTTGTCGACGACGAAGCTGAGATTTTCGTACGTCCAATTAAAAATTCACTCACGGTATTTCTACGTAATTGGAGCTGCCTTCTCTTGCCTGGACTCTATTTACACTGTCTTAACATCTTATACATATCTACTATTACTCTACCGTTCTCTCTCTTTCATTCTAATCTTCTTTCCTCTTCAACTGGACTTTTGACTCTCTCTCTTTTTTCTCTCTCTCGCATCTCTACACGTGCATGAAATACATATCAAGATTTCTATAAAATTTCTTTAGAGTAATAAAATATTGTTTATCTCGAAAAGGTAGTCTATTAAAATGAAAAAAAAAGTAAAAAAATAAAATCCTGCTCTACAAAAGAAGGTATCTTGATATGTAAAGTAGAGCGTTCGCATCCCATCTCATGTCCAAAGCTTCCCAATTTTCCGTATCCTGTCCAAAAAATATTTCTCCCGACTGAACGTCAAACCGACCGTAAGGAAGATCCAAATTTCCTACAATTGTCAAAAAAAAAATTAAATGTCCCAGTTTCCTGTTCCACTCAGCCAACGGTCCCGACGCGACACAGACGACCCTGACCAAAGACTATTTTTTTCGTCAAGTCAACGAGGGTTTAATGGACGTCACAGCCTTCTTTGGAATTATACCTGGCAGGCACAATGTCATCGTATAACAATGCATTTACACGTGCATAGATGAAGATCGTCATCGTTATACGAAACAAGCTCTGTATTTAATTGTTCTACTGCACCGTACAATTGCATCGGAAGCCACCATCAGACTTATTGCGTTCGCGTAGTACGTGTATCAACATTCGGGTATCGCGGCGATCGAAGCTGCAAGTGATAATACATCCAGAAGATCGTGGCTCGATCGGATCTAGAGGATCTTGCCGTGATCGATCATCGATGCAAGAGAGAAAGGAAGTTCACTCCGCTCATAGGAAGAGTCGAACTTCCGGTTGTTTCGTATGCACAATTAGTACTTTAGAGTAAACAGTATGTGGTGTATGATCGAGCACGAGGGTCGTGGCCGAAGTATGCTAAAAAGAAATTGGAGGGATGAAAAATAATAATTTTGAAAAATCATTAAAATTCGACAATTATTCGTAAAAATTGAATTTTCAAAAGCAAGCATGCTTCGCGAATGGCTCTCGTGGCCGCCATGTATAAAGTATCCCCTTTAGAGAGTTGATTAGAAAATTGCCAATTTTTTGCTCCTTTGTTCTTTGTTACTGTTGTATCACGTTGCGAGCCGCAAGCAACGTGCGTAAGCATTAGCCGGAGGATGGCCGTACTTATAGCGACTGGAATAATGGATATTGGATAATGTATTAGCACCTGGTAGTGTCGGGAGCGCTGAAGCTGGACGTGGAAGCCGCAACTCCCAGTATTCCCGAATATCCTGGCCTTGAAAGAAAAAAAAAGTTACCCCTACCTTACACCCCTAACGACTAATTAAAGTTTGCCATTGATTACAGCTGGTAGCCGGAAGTGGTAGCACGGAACAAGGTGACGCAGCTGCCAACGCACCTGCACGTGGTGCAGACGCTACCCCGGAAGCTGTGCCAGGACCAATCACCAGGCTCTTCGTGATTGCCAATAGAGGAATCTCAAATCTCATTGACGATCTTATACTCGTAAGTACAATCGATCTTTGATTCCAATCGAAATCCAAGACAAAAAGAATTCTCTAACCCTGAATTAATTACGAAATTGATGTTGAAACGTTTCCCTGGATTTTCCCGGGTTACACTTTCCACTCGAGCGAAACACTAGTGTGACGGCGCTCCGCAATCAAAAGTAAATATCATTAACTCGTTTGAGTTGCCTCGAGACCCGTAATAACGTCAGCAAACTGGCTCCAAGCTGTCAATTAAAAGAAACTGCAAAGAAGGAGCCATAAAATGGACAGTTGCGCGACAGGTCGAGCCTGAAAATCGTCCTTCGTGCACGTGCTTAAGAAAAGTAAAAAAAAAAACTAGAGCATTTCATGAAAAATATTTTTTTGTTTTAGAATTTTTTGTATTGGTATTTTTTTTTTTGGGGGAAAATTGGAACTTCTACAATAACGTCACCCAGCCATTACCAAACGAGCACGTGCGTCACCTTGTGCCATTGCAAGTCGAAATATTAATCGAAGGAGAACTCGTATATGAATATAGAATGTAGAGATATAGAAGCAAAGTCCAGTCTGTGTTCCAGATATAACCAGAAGTTACGCAATCGCCTTTAAGATCGATGGAAAGCAAAAATATACACAACTTTCTCTATGAAATAGCGCGTCCATTTGCCGGCTGACTTATGCAAGCTCGGCGGCTGTTCGCTCCTGGCACGCGAAACCGCCGCTGGGTAAGAACGGTAAAAGGGAATATAGAGCCGAGGAACAGAGATAGATAAGAGATAAGAGTAAGAGAGGGAGTACGATAAAGATGGTAATATATAAAAGTTGACAGAGAAGTCCGCGAGACTTGTTTTTACCTCATTGCCGAATTACGCTCTTACGTTCTTCGATCACCTCGTTTAAAAGTGCCGCTTTAGAAATTACATCCCGTCCGCGCATGCGCGATAGCGTCCACTAAAAGACACGTTACGGTTGGACCAGATAAAGAAATAAGAGAAGCATGAATAACAATAGCCAATAAAGTTATTGAGTAATACCATTGTCCTTATGTACTATGTATACCGTAATTTATGTACATAAAGTTTTTTTTCACTTTTTCTTCACTGATCCATGGAAATCGATGTGCAATAGTGACGTAATAACTTACTTTTTATCTTTATAAAACTAAAACATATCAGACGACGTCCTTTGAGTTGCCAAGGATACATGAAATTTCATTTATTTTCTACCCGGTGCAACGAACTGAAATTTCTTTCTGGTTACTGTCAATCTCTGTCTCTTATTTGTATTATTTATATAGACTGCAGAGCTTATATAGCGACATCGAAATTATATAAATCTTCCATAACGTTTTGCTCTCTGGTTAGTTTCCGTTTGTACCGCACCATGGAAAATGGCGTTGCGTTGCTAATAACAAGTATGCCTATATGACAGAACGAAGTCACGCTCAGAAAGCGTCACAGACTGCACCTGTAAGATTATTCGAGTGCATCGGGGAAAAGGGAGATTTTTTTTACGGTATAAATTATAAGCACAATGTACATAAACGTATCTTAACATTTAAAAGACGGGCAACGTAGATATACATTTTTCATATCATCCACGTAATACTGATAACGTATCCGTCCTTTAAGGAGGTTCGATGATAACGCATAGTAAAAGATAAAATTATGCATTTGTTTTATATGTTGGACAATAGCAAAATGTTTGCCTATGGAAAATTTAAATATGATTTAGCGTGTAATTTTTGTGAGATATAAAATCTAAGTGTCAATTTCCATTATATACATATAGTCAACCTATAAAAAAGAAAAAACTTCAAAATTCAATGTATTCATTCTCGTACGGTAGAATATCTTTAGCTCAAATGTCAAGGTTACATTTTGACTGATTTATTTTTGAAGCAAAAATCTTGAAAATTTTAGACTTCTTGCTTAACCCATACTTCTCTATTACTATTATGATTATCATTGCCGAACCACCCTAAGTGTTAATACTCGATGTGCAAGTCATTGCGTTCCCTCAATGATCTTTTGCTTATGTTTTCATTGTTACAGCGTTTGGCAGCCACGAGCGAACGCATTGTCAACTTCAAGGCGCGACTTATCACCTCTATTATCTAGAAGAAGTTACTCAAAATTATCAATGACGGCAGGAGTCAACGATCGATGATCTATAAACGGTAGATCATTTTTTGGGAGCGCGGGCACGACGCAGACAATTCAAAATTCTAGATTATTGCTCCTTGTTCCCGCGTTTCATGTCGCAGAAGAATTACGTCGTAGACTCCGGCCAGCAATGTAAAGAAAGAGATTCGGTTTTCAAGTCGAAGAAGATGAGGGAACAGAAGAAGCAGAGGAAGAACTTCACCGCCAATTCACACTAAATTATATAAACGTATACTTGTTCATACTATCCTCGTCGAATCACCATTCCCTTTCCAAATCTTTTTCCTCTTGATGTATTATTTTTACATTTTTTAACTCCAAAAACACATGACACTGAACATCTATACTTATATATTCTTATAGCGTATTCAATTCACACACACGGAGCGATTAACATCAGAATAAATTCGCTAGACATGTAAATAGCTCCTTAGTAGCAACGCCAGGAATAGATGCGTTTTTTATTAGTTTCTGGTATTTCCCACTTTTTTTTTCTTTTCTTTTTTGTTAATACCGTTTTTACAATTTCTCCATGAATTCACGTTCGTTTGCCCGTTCACTGTGTATTTCTTCGATCTTTTCACTGAGATGCCACAACCAGAATCGCAGAGAGTTCAGTTAAGACTTTTTTTGGACTCCCTTCTTTGTGCGATGGGTCGACTTCTCTTTTTGCTTAGCTCGTATAATGTTTTCTTCTTTTGGATCTTGCCATAGACGAAATTCAAAAGATGAATTTGACCCTTCTCCTCTAACGAATGGGGAGATGGAGGGAGAATATTTAGAGAAGGACGATTCTCCATTTTATTTCTCTCTTATTCTTTTTTTTTGTAATTATGACAATGTACACGCGAACTCGTCATCGGTTTCAGCCGAGCAACAATGTGTAAATCGTCCCTGTTATTTTGTAGTGTAAATAAATATTATTGTAATAATAATATTGTGTTACTTTTTCAATACAAAGAATCTTTCCGGTTCCTTCCCTTCGTTCTTATCTTAAGCCGTTATTTATAAATATTGTATAAAAATACGTGTAGCAACAATTACACAGTATCCATATGAATTTGCCAGTTACTTTTTAATTTTGGCAACATTTCTTGGTTAGTCGTATTGTCAATTTACTCGTATTACTGAAATTAAGTGTACGTCCAATTAGCGTTTTCTTGCAAACATACAGTTTACGGTACAACTATGACCGATCAATTTCATTTTTGCATCTATCACGTATCTTTGTCTCCAGTGAGGTTAGTGTTACCCTTATCAAGGATTAGTTCATGTTCACAAGAGCCCCAGCGGTGTAGCTATGAAGGCGAAGTGACAGGACTCTCCTCCTCGGGAACATTGACAAAAATAGGATCACCAAGGCGCACAACAGTAACAGGACTTCTCAGACCCAGATGAATACCCATAACAGGACTATCGCCGGTATAGGTTCGAATTTCAGGGTCTTGAATTTGACGGTATCTGTAAGAAGTTTCCACCCCACAAAAAGAATACAAAATTGAAAGAATTGTAGTCTACGACATATGAAGTGCTGCTAAAAATATTAAAAGTCAAAGGTTACCCTTTAAGAGTCTTGAGCGGCTCAATTTTAGGATCTTTCTTTCCAGTCTCTGGATCCACCGTAGTAAATATACACCTAGTGCAAGGCTGGACGTTCCTGAAGACCGCATTGCCGATCTTGACCCAGTCCCAAGTGTCTTCTTCGAGAGGTTCAGCACCCTTGACAACAAAGTTGGCCCTAAAGTGTTGAGTCGTGACCGGTTCCTCGAGACGAGTATTAAGGTCATTAATGGATGCCTCGTTTATCAAGGAGTAGCTGGTGGCATCCGGATACGCTCCCTAAATTAAAATCATGCACCATTACTCTTTCAGTTCTCCAGCAAGAGCATCTTCATCAGACAAAAGGAAACATTAAGAAGAGAATATCAAACCGGTCTCTGCTACCGTTAACTCTTCTCTCCCTGACTCGTTATCGTGTCTTACCGTATCGGCACTGATAGTTAGCGGAAATGCCTTGTTTTTCGTCCGGACTTCACGAGCCGGTCGATCTAACGGATAGTAAACGAGTCTGAGTCCAGTATCTTCCTGAAGAAGAAAACGGGACAGCCAACGTGCCGGTTCCTCACCGCAGTCACAGGCAAGTACAGCCTGTCCCCATACAGCAGCACGGAATCCTTTTCCACGGAGATGAGCCAGGTCGACGGACACAGCCATCATTCCAGGTGCCTTTAAGGTTAGGATGGAACCAGACATACTGGGTGATACCTGCAAAGTAAAATGAGCTTAATCAAAAATTGAATTCTTTCAGGTACAATAAATCCAGTCTCTGGTACCAACCTGGACCATCCGGGGTAACTGTCTTCCGGATACAAATTGTCCATCCAGATCAATCACCATAAGTGTCCGATCACGTAACCATCCGGACTTCAAACCCAGTTGCGTGCACTCCATTTCTGTCATTCTTGCAGCGCCCAATGACTTAACTGGGAATGCTATGAGGTCACTGAGCTCACCGACTTTTCGCCATTTTTTTGGTATCCGTTCTTGCTTCTTCCGGGTCCACCATAACCATACCAGGACCACTGCAGTTCCTGCACCTACTACCACTGCCGTCACGTATGCTAATTTAGCTCTGTCTGTAACAAAATGTGTAGCCACGTGTTAATTCGCTCGTAGCTCATAAGTAATTGTAACCATGAGGCACGAGAATTTAACGAGCTTTAACGAGAAATAGCTATATACATATAGTATATACATGGACATATGCATCATGTAGCCATGTAAGGAATTTGTAAATTACGCATGGACTCCGAAATCATTATGGCGGCTGTACCATATACAATTGATTCCTTATGAGTTTTTTTTATTTGTTTTCTAATGCATCTAAACCTATACTGTATATATAATGTATATATATCCTAGGTGAATGCATATATCACTGGGAAAGAAATTGGTAATTTCTCTCAGTCTCCATAATGAGAATCTTGTTCCCGAACGACGAACACGAGGCTTTCATTGTTATCGTACTTGATCCAAAATTCAAAGTAAACAGAGCGTTAAGCTCTACTCTTGATTTCCATAGAAGATATCTTACGCATACAAAGCTATCCGTAATTATTATGCGCCATTAAATTTTGAGGAGAACCTACTTTTGAATACGTCAAATTTTTGTGCGATTGATGTATATTCGCTGCTACAAAAAATTTGATAGTAACAGGTAGAAACGTATAAGATGAAAATGAAAAACCGTTTTAAAATAGCTGTTCATTTATAAATTTCTATATGATTCTTGATTTTGAATTTATAAATTTGTAATTTTTTAATATAAATTTTAAGCAGGGATATCTGTATCATATTTCATTTTTTTTTCTTTTTCACTCTACCAAAATATTTGTGGCCCGTGGACCTTTGGACTTTAATGTTTCTGCATCGCGTATCACTCTTTAATGATGTTTACTAAAAACTATAATTAGCTTGTTTATTACTGTGATAAATTTATCGTTTTTATTTGACATCAGTTTTAAACTCACTTGACGTTATTCTTTACGTAAAATTATTTTTTGAACGACTGTTTTTCAATATTCCGCACTATCAATCTTTGGAGGGTCGACGGGAATTTAGTGTAATTTTGAAAATTGATATAGAACAAATTTTTTCGTGCTAAAGGATATTACTGATATGTGTCAGACACGATCTTCAAGACGTTATCATCTGCCGGAGACGATGACGTTTTCTAGCAAACTGAAGGTTAAAGACATTGAGTTGTGATGCATAATAAAAAAGCATAAGGATGCTAAATGGATTTGGTAAATGATAAAATTGTTGCTAACAGAAATTGTTGTGTGACGGTGCACCTGCTTATTCTTACCCTGAAACATCTACTGGTTAGGCCACTCGGCCAGCAAACGGGATATTTATTATTAAATTGAAATGCATGCTCAATGGAACGAAACCAGTGGTTATCATTTGTAATGGCAAAACTTTAGATGTCTGATTTCATCAGGGGCCTCGCCCAGTGTAAATAATCAATACAAGTGTCAGCTGGAGCAAAATACATTTTTGTAGCAAAATAATATTATAGTCCTCTGAGCAATTAGAATACAATTAAGAACTGTTTCAAAATTCAGAAAAACAGCACCTATGAACCAACAACGATAACATGATAATCAATTCGTAATTTTATGTATTGGAGAACTGATAGCAATTGTAAAAAAGAGGAAACATAGTTTTTTTATATTTCAATAATACTGATAACAATGTTGAACTGGAATGCTATATTTGTTTCAGGTACTCACCCATATCAGCGCCAAAGTGTTGAAATTCCAAATGTTGACAAGAATATAAGCTGAGTGAAATCTCATGAGTAAACTAAGATCAGTGAAGCCGGTAGAACTGCCAACAGTGTACTAAAGCCAGTCGAGTTCCTTCTGAAGCGTGCGGGCTAGCATCTTCGTTCAAAGACACCGTTATCTATTTACGTTACGTCGAGCCATCTCTTCTATAACAATAATGAACAACGTGGAGCGTCCTGGCGTCACGTGTGGGGCATCTGTATTGCGTAAAGAACCTGCACGCAACTTTTCTCCAATAACCTAATACACATGCGCCAAAACAAGACAGGAACCATGTGCTTCCATTGAAATTGTTTGACAGAAAAAGAGACTATACATTCTATAAAATAAAAACACAGGAACATTATAAATATTAAGCCTACAGTAGCAAATCTTGATAATTTAATTTTCAGACTAGAAATATCCAATGAGTACACGCAATTTCATTACTAAATAAATAGAATTACAGAACCTGCAGTTATTTAAACTTCAAATGTGATCCGAAATCACACCCTGGTAGGAATAGAGTTAATATACCCTGTGTTCCAATAATCTTGCAATACTGTGAAAATGACGTTACTTCACACTACACGTAATGACGTTACTTCACGGTACTGAAAGCTTATATAGGAACACAGGAATAGTACTACATATGTGTATTAGTAACTTCTATAGACAACGTTCAAATCGTAATTTGTTAGACGAGTTAGAAGTTCGTTCGGAATAGAGTAGATTGTTAATGACAAATTTTTTATACTGATTGGCGAATATAAGTAGTACTGTTATATTCAGCGATGTATTTTGAATTTTAATTTTAATTTTTCGGACGAAATTAATTACAATTGTTTGAATCTTCCGCTTAAAGTATGAAACTCGATGCCAGCGACCCCTTTGAAGAATGACAAACTGTCATATGCTACGGAACTTGTTAGGCTTTGTTTTGAGATCATTGTACACAAATATCAGGTGTTCTGACACATTCGAATTAGCTTGTAGTACATTAGTGAGTAATTTGCAAGTTTTTATTTGAATGCTACCTTTGATAAATAGTTAATTCACATCTGATTTATTGTTAGTTCTGGCACGTCAGAGTGGTCTGCCATTTTCAGAAATAACTACGACTGTCTCTTTCAGGTATATTTATTGTTTTATTATGCGATATTATATATTTTTCTAATTACATACTGCTGTATGCATTTATTATCAAATCAGACAATTTTACATCTATCGATATCAATTTGCATTACTGCGATCTAATTATGTGTAATTTTAGGTTCAGGTTATGAATTCTTTGTTACGTTTTACTTTTTAGACCCTGGATCACCAATATTAGTTCAAATTTAATTAAGGCTTAATTAACACATTAGACATTCCCATGTCCACAATCAGATATTAAACCCTCAGTCATATTTTAACCGATGTTGATGAAATCAGGACTTAGTTTTATTAGTTACTTTATGCTGTCCCTTTTATTTATATTTATTTCTGTCATCAGCAGATGACAGAACCTGTTGATTTTAATTAAATATTCATTTTATTTCTTTATTATTTTCATAAGACTTTATATTTTTAGCAGCACTATCTGATAACAAATGATGACGTCATGCATTTGTCATTGTTTACTTGACTCTTCTTTCATTGTATTACTGATATCAATTTTATGTCTTTTTACCTATTTTTTTTTTTTTTTACTAGATTCCAAAATGCCACTCTTGTACAGTGTAGTGGCTAGAGGTCCTACTGTTCTAGCTAAGCATGCTTCGTGCACAGGAAACTTTGCCGAAGTCACTGAACAGATCTTGTCAAAAATTCCACCACACAATGACAAATTGACATATTCTCAAGGGCCATACCTGTTCCATTATATTTGCGAGGATCGTATTATATACATGTGCATTACAAATGATGTATGTATCATCTGCTTAACATTGACAAACCTACAGTCCGTCCATGAGTTTGATGTGTTTTATTCACATATGCATAGAATATTGTCACAAAAATTACATATGTATGTTTTTGGACTAAATATATTTTATTTTCTATTTTAGCATATATTAACATTATTTTATGAAAAACTATGTGTGATTTATTGAGGATGACATTACTTGCGAACTGTCAAAAAACACATTAAACTCGTAGACCGACTATATAAAATACTACAAATCTTACATTGTCAATACTCTTCTTAAGAACTACTGAATGCTAATGAATTCTAATGAATTTTCAGGATTTCAAAAGATCATTAGCTTTTCTTTATCTTAATGAAATCAAAAGAAGATTTCAAGCTGCCTATGGACAGCGGGCTCAAAATGCACTAGCCTATGCAATGAACACGGAATTCTCACGCGTGTTAGCTAATGAAATGGTGCGATTGAGATCCTAATAAATAAATATACACTGATTTTTATGTACAGTAAGTAAACAATAATATAACATTTGCAGAAACACTACAGTGAATCAAAGGACTTAGATACGCTATCGAAGGTGCATGGAGAATTAGATGAATTGAAAGACATTATGGTGAGAAATATTGATAACATAGCAATGCGTGGTGAACATTTGGAACTTCTTGTGAATAAGACTGAAAATTTAACAGCAAGCGTAAGTATTAACTAGCCTAGCTATGGGAATTAAAAGAAAATAATAAAATTTAAATTATTTTTGACGAAGCACATTAAACATTTTTCAGTCTGTAACATTCAGAAAGAGCAGCCGAAATTTGGCACGATCACTTTTCTGGAAAAATGTAAAGCTCTACGTGATCGTCGGCTCAATTTTAATAGTATGTAAAAAGAAACACTTTGACATTAAAATTATATTGAAGTTATATCATTCTTATCAGTATCTAAATATTCTTTAAATATATTTTAGGTGGTAATATACACAATTGTATCTATGTCATGCGGTGGACCTGCATGGCCTAAATGTGTTGGAAATTGAATATTTTTAAAGATCAAGTATAAGAACCACCATAAAGGACTAAAAGGACTTTGACTGATGAGAATTTATTAACAGAATATCAATGAAGCAATCACAAGTTGAATGAATAAGGAAGGAAATGACTTCAGACAGTCTTAAGTGGAACATACGTGTAAATATTATAATGGTACCAGTTGCATGAATTATCCATGACTAACAGCCTGGCGATCACCCCGCACAAAGATAAGAATATTATTATATTATACACGTAAGGAACTTACTCTTTATGGCGTTAGATATATTATTGCTACTGTAAGTACCAGTAATATCCTAACGAATGGTCGCATTAAATATAGTACAGAAAAAGACAAAAAAGGTAAGAAGATGTCTGGAAAAGGTGTTATTAATGATTTTATTAGCTATGTTAAACAAATTACAATATATTGTAACCTAGATGAGTCTTTTGGCAAAAATAAAAAGCTGTGGCTGAGATAAATGCTAATTTTATTCGATATATATATAGTATATGCTACACATATATAATTTGGGAAATAAAACCCCGAATGAGCGGAGTACTATTATCTTGTATATCTTCTTTAATCAGATAAAGATAATAGAGGAATAAAAGTTAGAAGCAGAATGCCTATAGGACATATTTTCTGTCAGGTGGTCTAATCTAATTACGGTAATAATTTATCCTTGACACAGGCTCTTCCGCACCATTACACCCATTATGATTCTCTTACTCGCGGAAGCTACGGATTTCGGAGCAGCTACCCTTATCTTGACGCTCCACGTAATCTTAGGAGCGCATGTCTGAAATGCAACCCCCATGGATAAAGGCAGGGCCGTGCCAAAAGATATTCCGGTACCCACCAAATTCTCGCTATCGATCCCACCCCTCAAGAAAAGTCAACAAACACCATACAGTCAAATAATGGACAGTTGTAAAAGAAGCCTTAAAATTATAAAGATACGTCCTTATGAAAATCAAAACATGTTTTTCGTAAAAATTTATTATTTGACTGTCCAGCAATGATCCCCATAGAATATTTTATATTCAAGCCTTTTGACAGTCTCTATATCGCCCTAAAATTATTTTTTCTTGAATAAATCCCATAAATTTTCTTATCAAAATCCGTATTGCTTGACAGTCGTCTGGAAAATCTAATGCCTTGTTTCACGTTTTCTTCAACCCCATACAATTTATATTCTCGCACCCCCATGAATAACAGGCTGACACAACCGGCGACTGCTGTGTTTACCTCGCAGAGACAAGAAACAAGCCCACGTAATAGACGGCCCTGAAGATTCGCAAGGGAAAGGGAGCTGCAAGGGGTGCGTATTGCGTGGGGCGGGCGTCGGACGTCGCGGCGCTGAAGTCGCAACGCCCGGGCCATTCCGGGCCCGCTCACAGCATGTCGATGCCTCGCGTTCGGCGCCCTTCGGGGGTGCAAAATTTTCCTGTCTCGCCGCACGACTGATAACAGTCGCGCACACGGAATTTCGATTCAACAAGTTTAACCCCAATTCCCAAATACACTCAGCGAATTTGTGCAAGGTGCAACTGTTAGACGGGATCGGTGACTGATAATAATATCAACAGGAATCACAATGAGGAAGCATACTTAGATAAACAGCGGAGGAATAAAAACGCACAAAAACATAAAATTTGAAACGGGCACAAAAGTACCAGTCAAGGGATGGAAACGCGAGAAAGATTACAATGCGTTTAAGTATAATTGTGTAAATATCAACAATTCGTGAATCCAACTCGTTCATACATGGATGTACATAACTACGTACTGGCTACTACGTTACTAC
Source organism: Calameuta pallipes (assembly GCA_030142375.1). NCBI lineage: Eukaryota > Metazoa > Arthropoda > Insecta > Hymenoptera > Cephidae > Calameuta > Calameuta pallipes. The sequence continues at coordinate 2,972,263 of JARQSW010000489.1, forward strand.
CGTTGTACGCGCAACGTCCACGAGGTGTTCCGTTCATGCCTCCATCTTCAGATTCCTGTCCGGCTGAACGCTGTGTTTACAATTTTTTAAAGGAAGTCATTCTGTCGAAAGACACTTGTTTGACAGAGAGAAAGAGGAGAAGACTAAGGGATATAATTTTCGTAAGGGATCATCAGCGTCTTTCTGCTGTGACACCTATATACAGATTCGCACTATTTTGAGAATAATATTATGTACACACGCGTGAATGATAATGGAGCGTGAGAGAGCGTGGAAGATAAAAAAATGTTGGGAGGCACAATAATGCTTTTTGGATATTCAGAAAATTTTGGTGAGTCACGTTGAATTTTGCATGTGAACTAATATTATGTCTGACATAAATATTGAGGGATGTATCTGCTTGGTGCTGTAGTCTGAATTCCTGAATTCTACTGTATATTGATGTATACATTATTTAATAGAGTTCCGTTACCCTTACGTGAACCACCATACGAACATCCCCTAGTGGTAAAATGTTAGTATAGTAGGGGCTGCCTGCACTCGATAAGAAATCCTGACACGACACTCGCCTACCGGTTTCACGTTAACTTTCTAAGCTGTATTGCTCTATGACATGAAACCCCATGAAAGTTACATGTGTTTCCATGGCACGCGATCTAAATGCTACAAAGTCATTGCGCAAACGACTTCTCGGAAAATATACCACGCTTTGTATTTCCGTTTCCTGAAGGGCTGTTCTTTTTGTTTTTTATTCACCTATGCTAGCACGTGCGGAACATTTATGTGACTTTGAAAATTACTATGGGATCTGTTTTTCTTATTATCGTATAATCGGTATGTACAAATGTGCAGGCGCAAATTATGGAAATTCCTTACAACGTTTAACGAATTCCTTATATTGCCTAAGAAATTTTACTTATGGGGATATTTTATTGTCGCAAGACGCCATGGAAATACAGCCACTTCGCTTTGAGAAATTCAAAAATACTTGCAAGGTGGTCGGGTGATAACACCCAGTCCAAAATAAATGATTTTTTTATATACGTTTTTTATGCATGAACGAAATCTTCGTCTATGCAAAATTTGAACACGATTCACCGTATAGTTTTTGAGATATAAAAAATGTAAATGTCAATTTTCACTATATATAGATATAATCAACATACGAAAATGAATAACTTTAAAATTCAATATCGTATTCCTTTTATGCACGATATAATGTGCACATTTTTTACTCGAACGTTAAGATTATCTTATATTCTCACTAATATCATTTCGAAGTAAAAAACTTCCTATTTTTTTTTAATACCATTAAACTATGATTGACTGTTACTATTATGGTTACCATCACCGTACCACCTTAACTAACATGAGTTTGTAAAATGATATATTTATTGTGTTATTCGTTAAGTAAACTGTAATCCAATTTAGTATTCTTTGTCCTAAACACAAAGGGGTTGGATATCTATGGGGGGTGTTGCATGAGAAATGGTTATGATGCAAGATAAAATATATCATACAAATTTATACGAAGCAAAAATAATTATACCGAATTACTAAAACTGTGATTTGAAAATTTTTTCAAAATTTCCAACGTACAGCATACCGTTCTGCAACAAGATACTATGGTGTCTATGGAACTCTAAAAATCCATAAGAAAATACAATAGAACAATCCCCATAATGCAACGCTACACAAACTGAAGCATAAAACCTACGTGCTCGAGTATCTTTCGACCGTGCGCACTTAAGACCGCATATAAAATCCCTATAAAATATCCCCGTACCAAGTAGATACCCCATGAAAGTTTCCTCGTACATACGTACAACCCCTTAACGCAGCATGATGCACAGAATATACATATGTAAAGAAAAGAAAAAAAAAGGAGTTGTACAAGGGTGCGAAAAAAGTCAGTCTAGTTAATATAAGTCACAGTAGTAGGTAGCAGGTACTTGTAACTACACGGTAGAGCACTAATAGACGCCATTGAAGCGAAACGATTCATCATTCATCATTCATCAGGCGATTCTTTGAGAGACGTTGAAAACTGCCGTTGCACCCTCTTTGGAATAGCCTGGCGGTGGTGCAAGAAGCTCCTGAGAGACAAAAGGGGGTCGCGCCGTGCTCCTAGCTAGCCAGGGGTTGAAAACCGAGAGGAGTCCATAGGGGTTGTGCAGGGAAAAGAGTGAAGCGAGAGGAGCGTTGGAATACGGAGGAGAAGAGTAAACCATAGGGCGGAGGATAACGGTGTAAAGAGAGAGAGAGAGAGAGAGAGAGAGAGAGAGTCAAGAGATAACACCTCGAGAGAGTGAAAGTGCCGATAAGAAAGATGGGCGAAAGTTCTCCTGATCTGAGCCTGCGGCTTCGCCGTGGTAGCTCCGATTCCAGGGATTCCTTCTACATGGATTTTGCGCAGGTGCGTCAACCCTTGTAAGAGTTTATAAGATCAATTCCAAGGGTGGATCAATTTCTGGCATATCTCCTGTCTGTCTCACTGACAGCTGTCAATACTGTTTGTTTTTATTAACAGGGTATAGATTCGGATATCGAAGAAGTAGCCAGACCCAATGACAGCTCTGATCCCATTGTGGATAACCGTATCGAAGAAAATGGCAACGACCTTCTGCCACCTATAGAAGACATTACGACGATACCGGAAGAGGTTTCTGAAGAGCTAAGGGAGGAACAGGAAGAGGCTTTCGAAAGAGGCGATGACGCCCGAGTAATTAGCACGGAGACTGAGAAACCGGCTGAGTGAGTACTTATGATATTATAATTATAAAGGAATAAAAAATTCTTTAAGGGGTAGGTAGCTAGCGTCCCTCTTGGATGGACCATTAGAGAGAAGTCACCCTCCTGATGACTAAGAAATAAACAAAGTGATTAACCAGCAGGATGTAAATTATCAGCGCCTGAGGGTGATATATTATTTTTAACTTTCTCAGAAAGAAAAGACTCAAAATATTAATGACGTCCATTGTATAAAATAATTTTTTAAGAAAAAATTTTTTTTACAAATATTCTAAGACCATACATGATGTGCAGTACCGAGTACAGAGAATCTCTGGGGTGCGTTCAGAAATCTCACTCAGGGTGATTCGGGCACCTTGCGTCTCTTTCTACCATCGTCATTACGAGGAGGACGGAATGATACTAGAGTCGAGTTTAGATAGCTTTCCGAACGTATCCCAGAATGTCTGATTGCTTCCGGCAGATATTGAACGGGAATTTAGGAACCCCTAGTAATATTGCTGTTTTACCTTGTTACGAGGATTTCGGTGCGATTCTGACTACCTCAGCCGTGCTTGGTCAGGGATACGATCCCTCAAAAATTTCTACGTCAGACAACCCATTGGAAACTGCACGATCTGATCTGTGTTCAGGCCCCCCGGCACTCTCCTATGCATTTTTAGAGTCAATAATCAACCACGGATCAGCCACGTGCTAGTCACTCACCCTGATAAATTTGCCTACTCAAGGCCCATTAGGGATTAATCACTTCCGATAGCGAGTACAGCCAAGTGCAACAGTACTGGGACAGTTACTCATAGCTTTTATTTTTTATTCCACTAACTCCAACCAAGTCTCGCAAAATTGTCACTTACCGTAAAATTCTAACTGTAACTGTACTTTACTCAAAATAGAACAGTTAAAATTTATCCAACGTATATACACACATAATTATAACCTTTGCCTATCAGACTTACTATACAGGGATTCACGTATGCAGACACGCATAAATCATTGTAAATATATGTAGTGTATAATGGCACTCGTGAACTAAACGATATAGGACATTGCCAGAGAGCGCGATGTGTGCATCGTTAGATACTGAGATTTGAGAGTGACATCAGATCAGTATGTGATGTGGGGTCAGATCAGTGCTGTGCCACGAGCCGGAGGGCCGTGATTGTATCATCCGCTGGCGAAGATTCGAGTCAGACAGCCAACATTCCGTCAAAAAAGGACGAGAAAGGCAAGCTTCAGGATAACGGAGATGCTTATCAAGGAGACCTCCTTAAGGTTAGATAACGAAATTCTCAGTGAGGATTTTTGACGAGAGAATGGAAAAGGACAATAACAAAAATACGAAAATATTACCATCGGAACTTTGGAAGGTTATGACAATTTTTTTTTAACAAAATTTTTTTTAAAACGAACGTACGGCACCCACGACTATTTTCGGTATACTGTATATAATGGCTCTGAATATTGTAGCCACGTAGAGTGCCTGTCTGCATGAAGAAGGTAAGGAGTGTTTGTCTCCCCGAAGGATACGACTTTTTGTATGAGTATGAAGAGGTATGAAGGGATGGGATCTGACATAAGAGGAATAAGGGTGGGATTGTATAAGATGGTCATACACGTTCGCAAAGGGGTAGTTTCGAAGCAAGGAAGGGTTGGATTTCGTTCTCTTGAGTTTATAGATATGTATATACGTTGTGTATACTCTGTCTATATACGAACAATGAGCAAACTCCCCTCAGCCGTTGAATCGGCCTCTCTGGTATCTGCTAACTTTTTCTCCTGTTACAAAATCCAATATAGCGATGACGCACTGGTCGCTTCTCGAAAATTCGTTAGTAATTGGCGTCAAAAGAAGAAAAAACAGCCCTTAGATTTTATACCCTTACGAAATACCTAACACTTCTCGACTTACCGTATACGTACGTATAACTCACCTAAAACGGTCCACGTGTGTCCTACGCACGTGTCACACGTGTCTCTTACGCACCTCTCGCGAAAGCCTACACACCCTTCTCTTCTATTCATTCTCACCCTATAATTCTCCTATATTTGAATGACCGTCTCGTCTGTCTTTATAAAATAAAATTTTCAGCTATACCGTGCAGAAGAAATAAAAGAGAACCGAAACATTCCGAAATAAGCCTTTCTGATACACGTAGGGTAACTTATATTGTGTACTGTTTTGAGGGTTGGTTACCAGAAGCATATAAAAAGTACTTTGCATGCTTTAAGGTCGTATAAGCAGACAAGCTGACTCTATGGGTTTTTAATGTTTGCTGTACGTATCCTAAACGTTGAAAAACATTTATATCAGTACCCTTGATATTAGCACCATCTATTGGCAGTTCAGTCAACTTTTTACTGTTATAGTCCATATTGCGTTAATTATAGAAATTTATATCTTCAATATTCCTCTACTACGTATTATGAATGTACCCTAGGAAATGCTTTACTTCATAGAAGCATAGAACGAACGACGTCAAAACTGTTGTCAACGCATTCGATATTGTAAAGCTTATATGAAAAATAAGATTACCCTTATACGATGTATACAATTAAATTTAGCGATCAGCTTCTGGTCTGGTATAAAAGTCGAGACAAATAATTCATATGCTACGATCAAGATCTATAAATACAAGCCGCGTAGAGTCTGCGCGCCAGTACAGGAAATAACCGAGTAATCAGCTTAATGGGATCGCGACGAAGGACGTTCTGCGAACGGGAGAGAAAAAAGGAGAAATAGAAACGCCAACCACGATACGTGGTAAGAGGGAGAGAGAACAAGGTTTTTTTTTAATTTTTTTTTTCCCCTTTTTTTAACGTCTTGTTAAACACATGCTCGACAGTCTCCCTCGGGTACGGACGTATGTAAATACAGGTGCGTTAGTTTGCAAAACGCACCTAATTACAACTTTGAAGCATTGCAATGATCATTACGTCCTTAATTACAAAGCTAGTGAGGATTCGTTTAGTTAATTCATTTTCACGATACTCACCTTCATCCAAGCACCAATTTCTACGACCTAGACATACTCATCGCATAACACCGTTCGTGTTATCTGTATTTAGAGTTTTTGCAAAATAATTTTTTATTTCTCAGCTGGCCAGGATTACCTGCCGCCCTTCCTTCGCCAGCTTCTCCGTCGGCTGTCATAGTCTCACCGGAAACGCTCTCGAGACACAGCAGCAGTTCCCCGTCCAGAGCTCATCGGTCACCTCAGTTCGCCTTGGCACTTCCATGTTCCTCGCGACCGATTCCTGCCGTCTGCTATCCGGCACCTACGTTCCTGCAGGTGACTGAAGATCAGAACTGGAAGCACCTAGGGGCGTAAGTATTGGACACAGTGTATATTATATATATATATATATATATATATATATATATATATATATATATATATATAACGAAATCTGATGCATTGCTACGGTGAATGAAAACGATTAAGCTATTGGCAACCTGAAGGATTCATCAACCTGACCTATGAAATCGTCGGGACGAAATCGCCGGCCAACGGGCCGCAATTACCGACCACTTTGTCGATCGGACCTCGGCCGCTATAGGTTGATGTAGTCGACGATATTATATCATTGAGCCAATTCTTTCGTGAAGACCACTGTACATTAGTTCATGGGATATTTTGTAAGAACTCCCTAATGGTTAGGACGGGGAAAGGGAGGGCAGTGGTACTTTTTATATCGTGAATAAAAATAAGTATACTTACGATGTAGACCGAGGAGGGTTACTATTTTTTCTTTTTATTTTCTTCAATCTATCTTTCCCCTTGCTACATTTACTTTCACGTGTATCAGTTGGTATGTGCTTTTTATTTTACTTTTTTTCTTCACAGAAACGCCTTGGCGACGACGCTCAGTGCTCTCTATGGGAAACTTCTGGTTGTCATGGGGATCGCCTTCCCCATGGCGGAAGTCATCTCTACTTATATACCACCTTCCTTTTACGAGGCGTTCTATCTTTATTTATACTTTGGTAGTATGATCTTTCTCTTATATATGTACGCCATGTTGCTCAGGGATGGAAAGCCAAAGCCGAGTAAGTCAAAGGAAGCATTATATTGTACGAGGTTGATTAATTGTCATTTATTTATTTATAATATTTATTTTTCGTATTTTACCTTAAGAAAAACAAAGAGACGACTGTGATCTGGATTCTTCCCAGTCGTCCAGCGGCGCCGGTGGGGATTCTGACATACCGGAAACCGGATGTCCCCATATGACAGTCACGAAACCCGCCCAGCATTATGGTAGCTTTTATCTGCGAATGGGCGCAGTGGCTTTTGGAATTGGTTCGATGATTTATTCTGGTTTAGAATTTGGCCAGTATTTTGAATTAGAACGAAACACAAAATGCCACAATGTAATGCTGGCTCTGACACCAGCAACACGAATGGCCTTCATCTTCATCCAGATGTACTTCATCTTCTTGAACAATGAAGTGAGTACAGTATGTAAAGCCATTTAGAAGACATGGAAATTTCCAGCACTGTATATACGTCCCTACTTCTCTCTTAATAAAGTAGAACCATAAAGGAATTCGACAAAGGAACAAATCGATATCCTCTTGGTCATTCGATACGTTAATTCATCCCTTACCGTTTCACGACCCCGTTTTTCAACTGTGAATTTAAAAAGCTCCCCTCGAGCGAGTCATTGGCCGAACTGTAATTCGTCGACCGAAAGCAACGATCCGACCCGTAAAATGCCTGTTTCGACTGGTTAATGAAATAGAAGGGTGAACATTTCTGGATTTCTGGCGAAATACGTGAGCACCGAACCGCGACGTTGCCACCCCTATTCCCAAGGGTTTCTTGCTACATTTTGTTTCTTCCTTTCTTTCCGCCCACGTTTTATCACGTGTCAGGATCCATGGGCTTTCCTTTCGCATATAGATTTTTTTCTTCACCAGTGACTTGTGAGTGATGCGTGGAGCTCTCATTTTTTGTCTTTTTTCTCTCTACAGCAAATGAAGGTCTACAGACATCGGGTCGTCGCCCGATTTGGATTAATGCATATGATTGGCACGAACTTATCCGTATGGCTGAATGTCTTGGTGCAGGAGACTAAGCACGAAATCCTAACATTTTACAATCCTGAAAATAATTCTTTGAGAATTTCACACAGACTCGGTAAGAATTTATATGATTACATAGTAGCTTAACTTCAGACTAGAATTTAATGAAGGTGAATACGCAGACATTTGCTGCCGGCTGCAGTAGTAACAATATGGAAAGTACAGACAATTTGTGTATAATTCATTATCACAGTCTAGCAAAGGTTTTGCAGCTTGCAAATTTTTACGATATACATATATGCAGAGCCTCGACAATAGAAGCGTCTCCCTGATAATATTTGCATGATGATGACGTTTACATGAAAATCATAAATAATATGTTAATTATTGGGTTTAGGAGCAAAAATTGGGATGCACTTGGGCGGCCATAGTCACGGGCATCACGGTGAGCATGTGAGACTGGCAAGAGGCCTGAAGGGACCACATCACATGTTCGAATGCAGAAGGACCAACATAATGGGTTCACTGGTCCAGGATGCAAGTCCTTTCCTCTTTCCCTGCACCATAGAATACAGTCTGATATGCGCGGCCATATTGTACGTAATGTGGAAGAACATTTCAAAAACCAGCGTAGCTCAACCAATGACACCAATTGGTTCCCGTCATCATGCACATGCGTATAGGTGGGTAAAAGAAGAATAAAAATACCGATTAGTGAAAGGAAGAGAAAAATTTGAAAAAAAATAAACAATCTAATTGTTATTCGCAGAAGGTCTCCTCATCACTACAGCGTGGACTGCGCCCGCGCACACAAAGGCCTCTTCGTCGGCATCCTGATTTTAGTGCTGACCATCATTTCGCTCATCCTCTTCTTCGTCCTGATCTCACGTCCGGAACTGGTGAGCCTGGCCGTGACGGAAGTAAACGTGTGCGAGTTGACCCTTTATGGGATGTCGACCCTAGCGACGCTGATAGGGATGTTCCAGATGCGCAAATTACGTTATGACGGCGGACGCAATTTAGAACTGGATAATATCCTCCTAGTAGCAGCACAAACTGGAATGTTCATTTATTCAACGTTTACAATAATAGGAGGTCACTTTACTTTAGAGAAACATACAGTCCTTGTACTTGTGACGGCCCTGGCCAGCGTGATCCAGACTACGTGTCAGACTATTTTCATCCTGGATGCGTCGAGGCGCAGCGTCGCTACGGCTGAGCAGATACGACGCAAACCAGGTCGCGAGATCGTGACCTTCCTCCTGGTAACAAATTTGGCCATGTGGGCCATCAACACCCTGGAGAAGTCACGTGCAGAATCTCATCCTGTACAGCTTCACTTTTACGGCCTCTGGGCCTGGACCATTATCACCCACGTCTCGATGCCCTTGGCAATATTCTACAGGTTCCATAGTACAGTGTGCCTCTGTGAGGTCTGGAAGAGGGCCTATAAGGTCAAACCTACTTACATGTGACGTAAGGGGTCAGAGGGCGTGTGGAAACTGGTTGGCAGGGCATCTCGTCCCAGGAATCTGCCGGCTAAGCTGGAAGGAATAGCCGAGAACGAGGCAGCCTATTTTATTTGAGATCCTTGTCGAATCTTTTATACGCACCTTAAGACACTCTGTCACATATGTTCGATATTATACTTGCATATGGATAAGCACGATCGAAGATCACTAAAATTGGAGTAATATTTCTAGCTGCTCTTATCACTGGAAAGATTCTGGATTCCATTGAGAAAAAAAAATGTCCGTCTTCCACTCAGCCAAAGAGTATACGATACGAATAGTTCTATAGCGATGGCGTAAATTGAAACATTCACTAAATTATAATACCAGACTAACCTAACCTAACCTAAATCCAATTGAACAGCGACGTTCTAACATAAACAGCGTTTTTCAAATGGTCTTTATTGACGTTACCTTTTTACGAAAAATCACCACAAAGCAAAACCCTTAGTTATTATTATACTTGACACAACGTTGTGCTGCACTTAAAAAAATTTTATAATTCACATAGCTGAGCATCATACAGGTATGAACCTCTATCACCACATAAAATTCTGTATCATATATTCCTAGAAAGTGCGAAGTGAGAGAGATAACAAAAAAGAACAAAAACTACAAGTACAACAGTCGAATCATATCATTCAGGTATATTATTCATACGTGAAGAAGCTCCGTCGAAAACTAATATATATTATATAGTATACCTATACAGATCTTTTGTCAATATCATCGCTAGAATACCGTTTTAGATACATCATATGTGGGATCAAGATTTTTGATTAGAGTCGATTAAGCGTGCGTTTTATATAATATACGAGGAACAGGATCCGCGTGATTGTGAGCCACAGGATGCGAATGACCTACTCATATTTTTATGCTCAACTGACCTCTGTTAAGGTGAGAGTATGTTACATATGGGAGCATGTTACTACAGCGAGAATGGAAATATAAGCGAATGTGTATGAGAGAGAGACAGAGAGAAAGAGGGAGAGAGAGAGAGATGCATAGTACGCTTGAGATAATAATCGGACATGTAGAGAATTAAATGAGAATGAAAATGTGTGACTCGATGTAAGCGCATAAGATTCGATAACGTATTCGAATCATATAGATGATACATGTTTCGTCCTAGGCGTTTTACATTATTACAATTTACATCGCATTACGATAGTCATACATGTGGAAGTGATGAAGCCAATTTATTTGTACGATAGTATCGATTAGTATACAAAATATTTGTAAATAGGAAAGGAATCCTCTTCGATGTTTAGATATAGATCGTGTCGACATGTTTCTACCTATGATATATATAATATAAACACATATAAATTATATATATATAATATATATATATTTATTATCGCGTTGTTCTATTATAATATTTATTGTAATATTACAATACGTTCACACGAGTATAAACGTTAAGAATATTCCTTCGGACTCGTGTCGAGATGAATTTTTGAAAGAAATTTTTTTTCCAAAGAACTTTTCAATCTCTCTTTTCTCATCTTGATCAATCGAATACTTGTTTTCCATCTCTGTGAAAAATTGTGTCTATAACTCGTTGGAGCTTATCGTTATTGCAAGTGTCTTTGGAAAATATATATTTGCGTTGTTACGATTGTTGTTTTCGCGTTCAATAATCTCGACAGGATATCCGTTAACGGTCTTAAGAGAAATTTTATTCTCTACTCGTGACCGCCAATCAAAACTCTACACGTCACGTCTTTTTAAACGCTGTACTTCTTTTCTATGTCCACGTATTCTAGTTCCTATGCGATGTTTGTACTCTTATACCCTTTGTACTATTTGTACCTTACGAATTGCAATACAGTCGTCCGCAATAACATGCATACTAAAACGTTATATATAAAAAAATTAAATACACAGAAGATTTTGCCAAGTCAAAATTTTCATGTGTTTCAACTTACTGTACAGTGTCTTGTATAGTACGTACTATAGTACGTAAAAGATAACAAGTACGTACATACCGTAGTGCATGGAGTATAGGTAGGTACAGTGAATGTATTCTCATCTATACTGATACGAAAAAAAGTGTCATCCGGAGTAACACTTACCGGATACCAGTGCAACCTTCTCGGTTGAATTAGCCAGGTTGAAAAGCGGATGTAAAATTAAGCAGAACGATTAACAATTTTTACGTAGCCTCGTAAAACGGATGAATTCTCATGGATTCGCATGAATTCAATAATCAATGATATTGGATCAAACAAGACATTATGCATATCGGATATTGTGAGTCTTTCGCTCGTGCACTGTATTATACCTGAGGAATGCATACCCTGCTTGGCATGTAATTACGATGTAATTATCAGTCTTAAAGGCTACGACGAAAAAGGGAAAAATCGGCCGATCGTTCGCAAAAAAGCGGATCGCGGTCGTCGAGTTGGCGACCTACATACTTGACTTCGATACCTCGCTCTTCGGCGACCTTCCTCAGGTACAAGGTTGCACGGTGGTCGACCCCCAAATAGAATCAAACGAATTCGAAGTGTACAGCATCGTCGGCATGGCGCCTTTCTCTCTATACAGAAATATAACGTTGGCACAACTGAAATGGAGTGAACGTCGAGTGTCAAGACCAACGACACTGTTATTGGTAAATCTCGAGAAAAGGAAAAATATTTTTGCTTCTTCCTCTAATTAAATTCAAAATAATCGATACTTTTATTGCGGCCCGCAACAGCATAGGTGTAAGCATATATGAGTATATAATTATATATAGATACATACACATGTATTTTTTCAAGGGGCATCCTGGGTGAAACTTTCAGGCTTTACTTGCCGGGTGTGTCGCTCTACGATTTCTTATTTGTGATTTTTGTTAAAAGTCCATAACCACAGCTCTTGCATAAGGAAGCGTGTGAACGAAATGACCCCAGTTTTACGTTTGTTAATACACGTACTGTGTAGGTAGGTAGGTAGGCAGGCAGGCAGGCAGGCAGGCAGATAGATGCATAGGCACATCAGGTGAGGTAAATGGATTCTATGCAGGCTACGTACGCCTCGTAGGTATCTAACTTTCCAGAGTCGTTACTAGCGGATTTATTATTTTTCACGAAGCAAAGAGCAGAGTCAGTCCGAAGATAATGACTGGTATACATAGTGCTCCACGAAGGAGCATTATATTTACTGTTTAGAGTACACATAGTATTATTTACGTTAATAGAGTAAAATGACTATTCTTGAACATCCCTGTATACACATAGATACCATACGGAAAGAGGCCGGATCGTTTATGTTACAGCAGCGTCGAGCAGTCTGCCGTCTGATAGTCTCTGGGGTGGTTTCGCAGTAAATAAGAGCTAAATCTCGTCCCTAAGGGACGCATAATTTGCCACCGGTAGAGCAAGGGGCGAAAACTACCCCAACGCACTAAAACGTACCCAATGGCCATCCGAAGGTATAGAAGAGAAATTTAGCAGCGTGATAGTAAGTTTATTCAAATATTGTTTCATCCAAATTTTTACGATCATCCCTTAAAATTCAAGTCGAGTCCGTTGAGCTAGAAATGGCGTATAGAGAGCATTGAGCGATATTTGATCTTCTAACTGCAGCGTAGTGTGAATTTGTGGTGTATTATACTACAGGGTGAATCCTTGTTCAGTTTCTAATGCGACAATCTTCCCTTTCTAATGGGGAGGTTTAGTCATCGCCAAGTAAAAATGCTTGCAGCGCGTTATTGATCGCGTTTCCCTATTGCATGGGGGTGGCTGTGGCCCACACCCCCATGAACATCCGCCATTAGAGCCATGGATGGCACAAGGTCCTTGGGCCACCCCCATACACGGAAGGCAACACAAGGGGTGATTTAACCATAGGGCAAGAAAATGTCGTGTGCGCATGCGCCAATTCCTTGTTTACATCGGCTGCTATTCCTTGAGGACGTACACGCACCCACACGCAATAATAACCACGCACGATTTTCACGTATGGCCAGTGAGCGGCTTCGGAATCGACAACATTATCGCTAAAAGTGCCTGCGTTTTACATAAATAGTAACAGTATACAACCTTAGGGATACGACGTAAATAAAACAAATCGCGCGCCGTTCGTAGGGACGCCATTTAAAAATATCACCGAAGCAACGCCGTTTCAACTCTTGACATTATCTCTAATATCGTCATCCCTCTGTGAACCTGTGACTGCGCTGAAAATTCTGCTTTGGTTTTGTCGCCGATGGCAACGAGCAACACGACAGTAACGACAACAACAAACGCGAGCAACTCTCGCCGCCCACGTTCTCTTCAGCCAATCGTTACTTAACGGCCGTGTAAGTATTCACTGATCTGATAGTAAACTCGTTAGTATGTTCGCTAAATGTTATTGTGATAAGAGTATTAATACATTTAAGTACATCCATTAGTTGTATCGAGAAAAATAATATTAATACTAATAGAAATAAATGCTGGGAGCGAGAGAATTGATTTTCTTAGAACCGATGCCAATTTTAATGTTTGTCTGGCTTGGTACGGTACTATCAGGAAAGAAATAGTAGACATTAAATATTGATTGGCTAAAGCTTACGGCTTAGGCGTTTCATTAGAAAGTAATCATTGTCAGTAGCAGGACAGATTCTACCGGAACTATTATAGTCACGTCCTGGATTCTTGCGGAAGGCTCAATATGCCAAGGTATCGGCATGTGATGTTATTTATTAAACATTCTAGAGACTCTCGTTAATGTGTATTAATGTCAATGGACAACGTTCTTCCTCGTGCGATACGCTCGATGCCTTCGATCTAAATGGCGCAGCGTCATTAGATGTTTATGATCTGCCGAAAAATCGAGTCAAGGTCCCCACGAGTAAAAGTCTTATTCGATATAACCAGATCGAAAAGTCACCGTTCACTTACGACTTACGGCATTGAACTATCCCTGACGGGGTTATGAGTTACCTGAACACTAATTAATACCTCAAATAGAGAGTGGATCACATATACATAAAATGGTAAACAAAAATATTTAGGTTATGAAAAGCTTTCGAATCGGTTTATATGCTTTGTTATTACGTCGTGTAAAATGATGATGAAAAACGTACAGATAAAACATGAATAATCGTAATCCTTTCGTGTTTCTGTTGCGTGTTGGCCTATCCCTTTGTAAATGACTTCGTCACCCCCACTTTGCCGAACGTCTGAAACGCACAAACATAGCTCGGCGATCCGGCGCCCCAACAGCGACGGCGACTAACGCGCGCGACAAAGCCGCTTCCCGACGCGAACCTTCGACGTCGGCAAGGAGACGAGCTTCCTATTGGCCGAGTGAAGGGAGAGCAGCGTTCTGGCATCATAAAACCAAGAGCTGCTTATTCGCGCGAGAGTAGCTTTCGAGAGCAGTGACGCGAGTGCCTTATATGCTTCTAGTCACTAGCAGAAACAGTTGAGAAAAAACAAACGTATTTCTTCGTATCACAAAAAACATCGATCCTTCGTACACAATCGATCATAATAAATCTTAGCGTTGATTCTTCAAGTTCGCGTAAAGTCAAAATAATTCCATTAATACATCTGGTGTATTATTTACTGATCTCGTTCCGAAGCAGTTTTTGGTCAGTCACATTGGATATTGGAAACGTATAGGATTGAGAAATTACGCACGATGGAGGTAAGGGGTGTATGTATGTACATGCTGTGTAGTATTAAGGCAGTTTTCAATGCTCGCGTTACGCGAGACCCGTCGACAGCGCTACAATCTGGCCGAAGCGTTTTCGATAGAGGAGGCATGCATCGTGGGTCGATCGGACGCCGACGCCGGCGCCGGGATGCTCACAGGTGGTCGCCACGCAGTCTGCCAATTCGTCCCTGTACGTGAGCCTCAGTTTTCGTGTTCTCCGACCGGGCGCGCATCGATTCTGGCTACTTCCGGTTTCCGTTTGTTGTGACGCCGCGTTACGTCCTTCCCATTATTCGTTTACCGTGTGTTTTCCCCCAGGATCCCCAAGACGGCGCGGATAAACTCTTCTCGTTGAACTGTTAAACTTTTCCTGTAAGTAAACTTCCTAACCCAGCAACCCACCGAGCGAAGATAAATATTCATCAAGCTTCAAGTTGCATAGACGCCGACAGGTCTAATTCAAACAAAAATTGTTTTGTCCTGCCAATCAACATAAAATTCATATACAAAAGTGAACGTGTCAACATAATAGATACACAATCCACGACAATGTCTCGTAATATCGTCCCAGTACTCACGATAATAATAGGATAAAAGGTTCAATTAAAAGTCTAGGAAATCTTCTATAGAGAGCCAAATAAGGCGACTAATAGCAAATACAAGAACGATCACGTTTATTGTACACGACATCCTGATCAATTGCAGACAAGAATAACAATGATAATCTCGTAACAAACGAAGTTACAACCATTGACACCTCACTGCCTTTATATCGAAATGGATATAGATTACCGAAAAGAAGTAATCACATCAAATATGACGTACACGTCAAACCCTTCCTGAACATTTATCGTATTGAAATTGACGTTGAACCTATGCTGATCGATCGGTAAGCTCTTTTTTCCGGATCTCTTACTTTTCTTTCTTTTATTCACTTCTCATTTTCCATATACTCTTTCTCTCTCTCATCCTCTTTCATGCACCTATTTACACGCAGGCAGTCACTCCCTTTCTACGTTCTATCTGGCTGACAATGCTGCAGAGAGAGAGACTAGAGGGTTGAATGGCAGTAAAATAGTTTCGTATTTGCTGAGCCGCTCGCAGACTGTTATATCTTACTGCACGTACAATACGTACCTATATATTTGTGTGCGCCTACAGTTATATGGATATTCGTCCATTCGACCGTTTTACACGTGTAAACGTATGCACTCTTGATACGGAGGCTGTATGGGTGCCAAATGAACATAGCGAAGCCTTCTTCTCTATGACTGGTGTGCGGATCCTGATTAAAGCCTCGCGGATTTCTAAATATACGGTATGCATGGGAGCGACGTCAAGAATAGTATAGGCCAGGAAAGCGACAACAGCCGAGTGGCGCCGACAGTGGGTATCGCGACTCTCATACGCGGCATCGTCACGGCGGGCATTTTCGGGTAGGTCAGTTATCGAGATTGCCTTTCTCTTTCTTACTACCTTTTTCCTCCCCTCTTTCTCCCTCACACTTTGTTATCTAGCTTGTGCATAAGGATTTATATTGTGCCAGGGTATGTCCAGTCTGTGCATTGTATATAAAAAAAATACTAAATGCATAGCGTTTCCAAAAGTGTGACTGAATATTAAATCCCATAGTTCAGAAAAAAATACCTTCTAGGAACTAAAATTATGGAATTTGATTCTTAGCTAGACTTTTAGAAACGCCGCACATCTCTTCTCCCCTTTTTTTAAGCGGGATAGATTCGGGCTCAATTTTGTATATTTCTACATTTATATGATAAAAGTATTGAATCATTACGACGTTATGGATTTTTGTATTTGACATAGGTCGATATTAAATATTTGCATGGCTTTTTTTATCCCGCGTGAAATACTAGGATCGACTTGGGATATGCTTAAAGGCTGTAGACCATCGAGTGTGGTGCCCCATAATGATCGTGTAACACGAGGCGCCATATTTAGCGATCTTCTCTATGGGGAGAGAGTGAAGAGCCAGTCTATGATCGTGCATCCGGAGTGACAGTGACAATCTGATCGTGATTAAGATTGATGCTCAGGTGCTCGTTGATTCCTCTTTTGTTCTGCAATGTTAAGAGTATTAATTGTGGACATTGATATATTGGGTGATAACTGATATATATACATATATGAATGAATTTATTGAAATGAATAAATATGAAAATAAAATGATACGTGGACATGGTAAGGTTCTTGTCAAATGATTTATTAAGAAATTTGATGAATGCTTTCAATTTGTTTTAATGACTTTCTTAACTTTCGAAAATTACTTTATCGAGGACTTTCTTTATAACGTGTTGAGTGATTACTTACTTTTACTTCTGGATTCCATGAATCCCTGCTGAAGAAGTTTCTCTAGGAAACTGACGATCTTCCCGCAGTCATCCTCTAGAAAAACTAGTCCCTAGCCCAACTCACTAGCTGTTGACTGACCTGACTGATTGACTGAGTTATTACTGACTGACTCGTACGATCGCCTTGTACTTACACCCCGATACACTTGCAGAGCGTGAGAAAGCAAACGACACAATCGAGGAGATGCAGCGCTGTCCATATCTCCATGAGATGAAGGAGCGTCTCCTCTCACAACCGACGCCTACGGACAGCTTAGACATGGAGCGTCTCGATGGGGGTGGTACTCCTGTCAAGGAAGTAAATCTACGGAATGATTATCCGGCCCATACGAATCCTGGAGTGATACCAGATCCACCGGAAATGCCGCCGGATTCTTTAATCGGAACAGTGGTAAAGGTCAGTAGAAAGGCGATAGAGTAGAAAGATTGAATTCACTAAAAGAATAAATATTCTCGACTTGTACGAATAATCGAATGTGCTTTAATAACTTTAATCATTTTTTATTTCAGCTCAATTCCGACGGCTACGGTTCCCACACATCGCCTGCTCATGCGAGGCAACCCTTAGTGCCACAGAATACGAATAGTGCACCCTTGTGTCTTACCCCGACGCACGTGGGACCAACGAACAACAATTTGCCCAAAAATGCCAAGTGAGTCGATACATTTTTTTTGTCTGCCTCTTATACCGTATCGGTCAATATATGTTTGAAGAAAAAAAAGTCTGCGAGTTTTCAGTCTAGCTTCACTTTGAATGGCAGGAAGGAAATTTGTAAACTATAAATAGAGAAGCTTCGATGCTGCGTCTGGCATTTTCTAAAAGTTTTTATCTCGAACGCTGTTTGTGTATCCGTAGCGCGTGGTTTGTCTATATTGGAGCAGTGATACTGTGCGTATGTTGTGTATCCTTTTTTTTCTTCTCTTTGGTCTTTTACTCATGCTCCTTAAGCAGCCGAGAACGTGGCCGATACTCATCGAATTATTCTACACGCGTATCTCTGGATCAGAGGTTTATATATGTATATGTATAATATCTTCGTCACATACGTGCATATGTGGAGCATGATTGGTTATATTATATCGAGAGCATTGAACGTGTCGTAATAGACTCGGGCAAGGACGCCTCCTTGAGATTTATGAGTATTCATTCATGCCCGTTAGCATAGTTGAATGGTAATTGATATTTTTTTTTTCTTTCCCAAATGATTCAGTAGCACGAGATTATAGGGATTTTTATTGTAAAATATACAATTTGTGATTTCTAGATGATACATGCTCCAATTGAGAATTATACGAATTATTCCTTGGAATTAATTACAGTTGATCCCAGCTTCCGGTAACGTTTAATTAGTTAATTCATTTGGATTCAGAGCAAATCAAGGTGATAAAACGTTTGATAAGACGAGACTCGGAATTTTTGACCGATAAGAAATCGCAATTGGTTACAAAGGAGTGCTCCATGGATTTTTGTGTGATGAAAGTGGATGATAAAAAAATGCATATATGTATTTCGACTGTGATAAAAAACTAGACATTTTTTTATCGAGGGTTAATTAAAACTTTCCCTAGTACTTTAATGGGAATTTATTAATTAATTGAGAACTGCAGGCATTTTTGTATAAGAGTTCCAGAGCGTCGAATTTGGCTGTTGACACCTTTCACTCTATTTCTCTAGAATCGATTTTTTTTCCTCTCGTTATCCAATTTTTTTCTCTACTCTCGCTCCATCTTCGATCTTTCTTGCTCTCTCTTTCTCTCTCTCCATTTTCATCCCCCATCTAGATTCAACCCCTAGGAACGTCGGTTTAGTTCACGGAACGCGGATCGCGGCAGCACTGCTAGCAAGACTGAAATCAATACTAGCTGTGCGTGAGACGTGTGTTGTAGTAATCCTGGGACAACACAATATCGGTATTTCATCTAAATATACAAAACAGTGAAATGTATTTAATAAAACTGATAAGGCTTGATCGGTAACAATTGATAGTCATCGATAGTGAAAATACGCTTAGAGATTCGAAGATAAAGGAGACCTGAGATTCAATTTTAAAAAATCAATAATAAAAATTGTCGACTATCACGAACCCCTGAAAATTTATATATTGATAAGGATCATTAGGTGTATGAGAAACAGAAAAAATATTAGGGTCGTTAAGTTAATCTACCCTGTGATTGAGCCAGAATTCATGAGGGGGGTGGCATTTTGGACTGCGAGAATTTTACACTAGAGAGAAAGGTCAGTGACCCGGGAGTGGTGACGTTATCGAGCGGGTCAGTGGGTCGCAGAATCCAGCGAGCAGTTTCCATCCTACCCCCCACTTACTACAACCCCTTCTTCAACCATCTCTTCAGCATCTTCCCGGAAGAGCACCAGTGACGGCACAGTTGGATGTACCACAAGAGAATTCCCGCCACTTTCAAATAAATCCATACAATCGTATCAATCTTTAAAAAAAAAAATCATTTATTTCGATGCCACGAAAATTTCTAATTGCTTTCCTTGATCCTAAAAATTATTACAACAAAATCGTTACCAATTACAAAAAAAAAGATCAATATTTTATAAAAAAGAATACATCATCCGCATCGATAAACGGGGGTCGCCAATCGGTTGAACGGATACATAACATAGGGCTGAAATGCAGCATCCCAACGAGCCTGCTCCATGTTAAGCTGTCCCTGGCAGTCGTAACTGGGAAAACGAAACGATAGACAAAACGATATACGAAACGCGAGTTGTGCGCTGGCGCAAGAAGCTCCTGCCCGGGAAGAGACCCCCGGCCAGCCTCAGTCTCCGGGATGCTGGGGGCGGTGCTCGTGATTCAACCCCCATTTTCTCGCGTTCCGATAACACAGTCTTACCTGATATCTTGAGAGTACGTCATTCCTTCCCAACCACATAACAACGTCAGCCCGTCCCACGTTACAATTAGACCAAATCTAATTAACCACATTTTTTCCCCATCTACTTGACACTTTGCGCAACACGCATACGCGTACGCACGGTCTTACAGTGTACCTACCCTTATCCTCGTCTTCTAGACTTCGTCACCCTTTCACGGCGTAACACCCTTCAGAGGAGTCTCCCGGTACCGCAAACCCTCGACAGTCTTCGACAAGTCGCGGTACTCCCGGGTAGACTTTCTCGACGTCCGTGAACGCCAGAGGGTTGCTTTTTTATATTTTCATTTTTTTCCTATTCTCCACTTGCCCTTGTTTATCATAAATTCACGTACGTGTCGCGTGACGACGATCGCCCGTCGTCGTAGTAAGCGTCGACGTCGACCCTGACGTCGTCCGTCAGTCATCGGAGCGAGAGTGCTTGATCCTCGTGAGGAACGTCCACGGGAAATTTAATTTGCTCGTTGGAGCATGTACGCGAGATCACAGGGACTTGTCGCTTAAGCAGCTCATTCGAGTGGGATACTATAATATATACTCTCTCGTATAGCTTAGCTGTGGCTGGTGGTGATACATCCGGGGCTGATATTTATCCCTTGTTTGGTATTAGGGAGCTATTGGGACTTGGAGTCTCGAGTTTACCGAGACTCTTGACTGGTTTTCGTAGCGGAGTTCGTTGGGGTGGAATGATTTTTTATACTTAAGCTTACCTCAGTGCTTTTTACGTGTGGTGCGTGCCTAATTAGAGTTACGCTCTTTTGAACTTTGCAGTATTTTTTATGTTGTCGTACGATCGTTTCTCTTGTTGAGGTCCGACCTACTTTCCGAGAGTTCATCTTGTTTGGCCTCTCATTGTTCTCAGGGTTCGATTGAGGTTTCGAACTCGTTATAGATACCCAGGAAGGTTCTTGATGATTGGAATTATGAATTAAGGATGTGAAAAAGTTGTTGTTTTTGCTTTTTATTTTTTGGCCCCATGGGTTTACTAGGAAAATTTTAGATATTTTTACCTCATCTTTCGTGGGCGGAATTCTGCCCCCTGTTACAGAGACGTGGTATCTGACTCGAATGCGCAGGTCCCTCAGGGAGGAGTTTTAGGGGGAGGGAAAAAAATCAACCTCGACGCGAAACACCCTCTTCTCGAAAGTCCACCATTTCGTGAATTCACAATCTATCGTGCGATTTTATTAATCAAGATTACGCTGACAAATCTTTTCTTATGAATTTCCATAGTAATTCTCATTTGTCCGTTTATTTTTGAGAAGCTTTCAATTTTTATCATTACTTTTTATCAACAGAAAATTGACAAAGACATTTAGGAAATCGTACAACTGTCAAGGCCATTCTGTAAATTCTCAAAATAAGAAAGAGGGACCATAATGGCGGATTAGATAAATCCACCATTAGGGTTCGCGACCCTCCAGTAAATCCCTGTCGGTACCAGTAAAAAGTGGTGTGGTTCCGATACGTGAACTGCTGAAGAAACAAAAGATAAAAAGAAATAAAAAATAAATCAAGCTGAAGCGAGACGAATTGGAAAGTAAAAAGAAAATGGTGGGCGGCGGTGATTGCAAAGTGGCCACCGTCGAGGTGGAGGCTGCCGCTGCAGGTGACAATACAGCGACACTTCCGGTAACAAGACCCCTGAATCCCCAAAACGTCGGTGCACCCCCAAACGCGCAAGACAACGCCGAGAAGAACAACGCGGCGAACAAAGAGATGGAGCTGAAGAACGTTCGATCCACCCCCGCGAAGAAGTAAGCGACTATTTTTCACCCCCCGAGTGAATGTCGAGATCAATCGCGAAAAAGGCAAAAAATATATATAAAAATAAGGGTAGAAAAAATTCATTGAAATACAGGATGCACTCTCAGGCAGAAGTGGAATCCACTCGAAAATATTAAGTTATGGCTTTCAACATCCCCTATACCATCAGCTCCTCGATCAAGTACATATGTATAGATATATTTTATGTAGGCCTAAAAAGCAGAATTTTGCAATAATATATATATATATATATATATGTATATACATATATATATATATGTGCTCTACTACTTTTGTCTTTCGTACGACGTGGAAACTCGACTCTTTAGCAAATAACGCCCTGAGGGGGTGCAAAAGTTAAAAATGAGTTCGGACCAACCCGCCTAGTATAACTGTGTATGGAAAAAAAGGGGGGCTGAGAGGTTCAGGTTTTAGTTACGTTTCTATTTACGACATCCATCGTTAAGCCCAGCAGACGCAACGTCTCCATGCACAACCTCAGGGGGGGTGTAACTAACCGTAACAAGGGTTGAGAAAATATTACGGGCTATCCTATACTCTGACTTTACCTCGGGTGTTACCTTGCTATACGTATCTAATACCCTACCTCTAGGGTATTTTATATTTTAGTATTACCGAGCTATAGTATATGCTATCATTGATAACTCATGAAGGCGTGTAACATAGACCTGTAACAGTATACTGTACTATGGATACTACGCTATATACTACGCCTTCTTGAATTACCATACGTGTGGAAGTCCCAGATGCAGCGACCTCGAGATTAATACTCTGCAATACTCTGTACCTAATATTGAGAATAATCTACCGTTAAATATTTTTGCTTCTTTTGATAACGTATCAATTAATCTGTAATTCGGCCCTGATGCTAGAATTTGAGGTTAACCAATAAGATCGTTATCACTGAACACCGCGTGGTAAAATTTTGTATATTTCTGGTCCTATCTGGGAAATTTAGAGTATGATATCGCCAACCGATTTACCATGCGGGAGTTATGAAAATACTTAAATATCAAAATAATACCAATTCAAATATCCCATCACTCTAATACAGTGTAGATGTAGTTTATTTGTCTTTTGAGGTTTTTTTTTTCAAAATTCTAAAAATTCTGAAAAACAATGATCAAAGAAAAAGCACGGTATTGTGACTGAATTGATGAAAAAGACGAAAGCAGAGGGATGTAATGAGTGTTGGGCATCCGAGCACAACAGGGAGACAAGCCAGGAATTCAAAGTACGTTGGTACTTCGAGATATCGACCAGTCGCCCTGGAACGCTCGGAGTCTGTGCTATGCATTAACGTCGCTACTACCACTGGATGCCGCGACGTCGATAAAACTGAGTAAAAAGGCAGACTTAAGATTTTCATCATCGTATTTGGAGTTGCTATAATAAAATAAAGTTTTCAATCTTATAACATTCAAATAAAAAGCTCATTGCTATTTACATGAGTGAATTACGTACCAAAAGTGGATCACTCGGTACATTGAATAATCTGATATGACTTATCCGAGCAGCGGACTATTTATTAGGGTGATATAAAAGCGCAAGTCAAATACATTGATTTCCAAATAACAGCCAATAATAATTGAACCGTGAAGTAATTTCTTCAGGTAGCAAATTTATTAGTGCATTTAACCCGGTGCTACACTCAGTGTCCTTATACGTGTTACGATCGTGGATGGATATGCGACACAAATGCTCATTGGCCTACAGTATTAATATCTACATTATCAAGCTTATTAATGTCATCGCAATGGCGTACGTGGAAAATGACAGTATATCGAGAGTTCAAGCGGATTGAGTTTTTATAATATAAAAAAAAGAGAGAGAAAAAATGCTTGACTCGAGTGTACCAGCTCGTGTGGTACACAATAAAGTCTGCGCTCCAACCCTTTCAAATACCGCAGGAACAAAGGATGGTTAAGCCCTTGTTGGCAAAGATGCCCCGTACGATGCAAGGGGTGGCATGTAGATACAGGGCGTGACTTTAATGCGAGTCACCGATTAAACGAGTATGAGGATTTAAAGGAAAAAAAAGGAAAACTCAAACTTGCTGAAGTTTAAAAGAAAATTATATTCAATTTCCATGGGTAGTATTTTTTTCCAGAATATAGAAAAAAAAATTAATATCACTGATCGATCGATTATCCTGACCGAGTTTCCCGGACCTGAATGAAGTATTTATTTGCACTAGATACTTGGTGCAGCGTTAGATCTCATACGTCAGGTCTCGTGTGTCTTATGTATGGCTTGACTACCCTGTAGGATAGATTCAAAAATAGCGCGCCGGCAATGCTAGACCTGGCTTCTCATGGAGCTTGGCAGTCCGCGTAGCTAAACAATCGAGACCAGACGTGCCAGTATAGTGGCCCACGCCGGAAATTGTGCACTCGAGATATACAGTGGGTCGGTATAGAAAGGAAACAGATAATCGTCACGTGACGGTCGAAAGGGAGATTCTTCATAAAATGGAAGTGGAGATCGTGCCATTTGTGAATGGTACGGAAAGTACAGTGATTTCTACGAGGCGTAACAGTAGAGCGAGAATGATCGGTAAAAAAGGGTACGAGAAATGAATTAATAGATTTTGAAAGTGGATGCTATTGTTGTCACTTCCGGTCCGGTGTGATAAAACTGTTTCGACCAAGATCGAGTAAATTGTTCTAATTTTTTTGTCTTCTTTCCTCTTATCGCAGAACATCACTCTTCATCATCATGAGCTTCATCTACGCCAAACTCCTGGTGGTCGTCTGTATCGCTTATGTGATAAGCGAAGTGGTTACGCACAAGCTGCCACTTTATTACTACGAAGGATTCTTCACGTATTTATACGGCGCCAGTATACTCTTCCTCCTCTACGTATTCTGCTTCTTGCTCCAAGAGAGTGCTTGCTGCTCGCGTGGCGCGGAGACGCCGCCGCCACCACCGAGGCCGCCAAAACCGCCCAAAGAACATAAGGATAAGAAGGATAAGAAAGACAAGGAACAGAAGTCGGCTAAGAGCAAGAAGGAGTTTCAGGTCTGAATAACGTGCGACTAGAACCGCCGATATACCTACTGACACAATTTACTCTTGTTCTCCCTGAGGTATATTTTTGTTGGTTTCTTGCGTCCACGCGTTCACTCATTTGCTCGTGTTGTGACTCACGCTGTAATATAACTGGGAACGGAGACAGTTTGTGGTGATGACGTAAGATATTTCAGACTTGACCGCGACATTTCATTGGAAAGCCATTTTATATTTGATCTTTTTTTTTATGGTTATTATGTCGAATCGGATATAATGTTAAATCAGATTTATTGTTCCTGACGCCTGCTGTTTTTGTTGTTTCTTTTTACTGTTTTGGGATTTATTTTATCATTGTATTTTATGCGATTTTATCTTGATCTATTCTGTCTGTTTAGGATGCGAGTGACGTCGAGGCTGGTGTCGCAACCAGAGCTTTACGGAAGCGCAAGACGTCACAGAACGATCACAGTCATGGAAGCTTTTTCCTCAGGATCGGCGCCATCGGTAAGAGACGATAAAACTAAATACCGTTTTTAACGGATGGCGATATACGATCCCGAGGGAAATGTTTATTGTTATTGTTTCACTATTAATATTTGTGTTTTTAAGCTTTCGGATTGGGCACTATGGTTTATAATGGATTGGAATTCGGTGCTTTCTTCGAGGTACCGCCTACTTCACCATGCTATCAGATACTGAGGGGTATCAATCCTGTCTTGCAAATGATCTTCACGTTCATGCAAATGTATTTCATCTTCATGAACTCCAGGGTGATTGTTCATTAAATATTTACTTTTATTAACTTAGTGATAATATTTCTAAGGAACGTTTTAACTTTACGCTTATTACGTTTTGCAGCTGAATATACACCGGTTCAAGGTTATCGCACGTTTTGGACTCATGCATGTCGTTGCTACCAACTTGTGCGTATGGATACGAACTTTGGTGCTTGAAAGTCTCAAAGAGATCACTCAGTATCATCAGCGTTTGGGCTACGAAGAGAATGGCGTCCTTGGTGAGTTACTTTTTTATAAAAGAAAAAAAAAGAGAGAGAGAGAGAGAAAGGTCGAATTTTTTAGAGTCAGTTTGATCCTGGTTGTCGTGATTTTTAAATTTTGAAATATTTTGTTGCAGAGAGTATCAAACAGCATTCTCTGCGAAACGCTGGCGCCATCTTGGGAACCGAGCCGAGAGACATGGCGCAGTTGCGAGAAGCTCCGCTATCAGTCCTATCTACAGCAACCATAAGAACAACCCTAGCTACAACAACAGTACCGTCACTGGGTCGTGCTATACATACAACAGCCAGGGCGGTTGCCCGAGGTATCATAAATGCCACAACTACAACTACAACCACAACCGAAATACCCTGGACAACCCCGACAACCCCATCCACAACATCAACATTTTCAACAACATCCGCCAGTGCGGCTGTGACGACCCTGACGACTCTACTGACGACCCTGGCTCCTAGGACAACCACAAACCGTGCGACAACCCTCATTCCGACAACAATGACAAACACGAGCACTACCACCACAACAACAACAACACCCGAACCTTCAACTACTTTTGCGCCCTTCCTGGCAGAACTGTTCGATGCGCCACAATCAGACGCCAAGGAAATCAGCCAGATCTTCGATGTGAGCAACCTGACCAACACGAGCAACGTCTGGAGTACCAATTTGGGATTTTATGCTGAGGCCCTGTCGGCCGATGGAACCGTATCCAACTCCTGCGGAAGGGTCAACATCATGGGAACCATTGTCCAGGACGCGGCACCGTATCTCTTCCCGTTTATCATTGAATATAGTCTTATCGGCGCTGCCGTTATTTACGTAATGTGGAAGCACATTGGACGTCATCCGCGCTGGCCACATCAGGCTGAGGCAGATCTTGAACGCAGGCTGGAAGCTATGCTTTCGCGACGTGCTGTTGCCCTCGCTCACGCAGGACACGCACGCGTAGACTGCGTCGGTGCCAGCAAGGGTCTTTTCTTCGGTCTCTTGCTCCTTGTTGGCTCTCTAATTTGTCTAATACTCTTCTTTGTGCTCATTCATCATCCCGAGCTGGGATTGCTCGCCATATACCTGGCGGATGTCTCTCACTGTGTGCTTATGGCTCTCTCAATAGTCGCCATTATAGTCGGTTTCATTCGGGTTCAGAGTTTGAAGTTTAAGGCTGAGGAACAAAGCGACCTGAACGACATCCTTTTACGCGTCTCAGCCTTCGGCCTCTTCGTCTACGCAGTCTTCTCCGTGATCGCAGGATCCTTGGCGGCGTTCACGCACGAGCCAAATCTCCTCGTGATGGTCACCGGATTGCTGTCTGTGGCCCAGGTCGTCCTACAGATGCTTTTCATCGCCGACGTATCACGCAGGCGTGTTCATCTGCCTGAGCACGATCGTAGCAAACCAGGTCGTCAGGTCGTGACATTCCTTCTAATCTGCAATGTCACCATGTGGGTCATTTATACCTTTGAGACGCAGAAGGTCGTCGCCAATCCGGTTCAGCTTGACTTCTATGGCTTTCTTGCCTGGGCCATTGTGCAGAGAGTGACCCTGCCCCTCTGCATCTTCCACAGGTTCCACAGTGCTGTGACGCTCGCTGAGATCTGGAAGACAAGCTACAAGGCACGACTTGAATAAATTATCAGTCATCCATAACCCCATCTGCGGGACGGCGCCTTTCGTGACTATTCGAAATGGAATGAAACGAGCAACGTTTTGGAAACAATTTTGAGATTGTTGAGATTTTGAAAGCAGAAGTAAAGGATAAAGGAATATCAGAATAGATAGGGAAAAGTGATAAACCAGCAAGAATTGGAGGATTGAGAAAATACCAATGAAAGAAGAAGGTGCGTAGATGTCGCCCGTCGTGACGTATACGCGACAACGAAGAGAAATAAACAAAAAAAAAACCAAAAACGAAAAAGAAACAAACAGAAACACGAAGTCTCATTATTGAGTATTTCGGATTAACGTTAAATCGAGTGCGAATTTCAAATTGCGATTTTTGCGCTTCCATCTACGACGAGGAGAAAGTATTTTGCTCCCTCTCCTACCATTTTTTTCTATTATGTATTTTTTTTAATTCATTCACGAGTTTCTGTCATTACCCGAGACGCTACGAAATCCCTGTATCTAATTTGGATACAGTACACGTTATACACGCATATACGAATTTTTTCAATTTTTATGAATTTTTACAAAATCAATTCCCTTCGCCCCTCTGACCACTGCACAATTCATCGACGTTACCGTCGATATTTCTCCATGCTTCATGATTTCTATCCTCATCGCATTTTCTACTTTTATACCTTCGCCGCAATTCGCGCATCGAGGTCAAATTTATCGAACGAAAAACAATTAATAGGGATGCTATTGATAGCGGATGTTGTGCGAGTCTCTCAAATAATGAAAATAAGGGCAACAAAGAACAAAGGAAATACAGACCCGAGAGCCACAAGAGATTATTTCTAAGGATTCCAAATTTCCTTCAGTAGACTTTTGGTAATTTCAAAGAAAAAAAAAAAACGAGCAAACAGTAAGGACTCATATACAATTTTCAAATAATGCGTTCGCTTTCACGCTGGCATCCGCGTTTATTGCGTGGTTGTAAAGTACAAAATTGTTTCTACGTTTTAGGATATTTTTATCGCTATTTTACGTAGCGTGGGAGTTCAATGTGTTTGAAAAAAGAGAACACGATCCATCATAATGACTATTGAATTATAAAACGAAGATTTACGCACGCGCGTAGTGCAGACAAAAACTGCAACAAGAAAAAAATAAAAAAAAATAAAAGTTAAGAGAAAAAATTTTAAGTACGGAGTGTCAGAAAGTAGAAAAACGTTTAAGAGCGCTATATGACACGCTGTAATCGTATAAGTTGTATAAGTGATCACAAAAGTAACGGAAAATACCATATAAAATTAATGGAAAACCTGTGTAACAATAACACAACGTGTGTATAGATCATAGAGAATATTTTTTTTCTAGCCTATAAAAGCGCATAAGTTAATCGGAACGAGACAAAGGATACGATAAGGGAGTCAGATTATTAAAATCCAGTCATTATGAACTACGAACTATATAGTAGAATATCAGTAGTTATTAGTAGAAAGAAAAGGGAGACAATGAACAGTGGGAGACACAATATAATTGCATTAAGGAAATATAGAGAAAACAAGGAAAAATCAATTGATAAAAAAAACCTAATGTACACGGGACAAGTACATAATGAGCATTCGAATGCATATATATATATATATATATATAATACATAAATATACTGTAGGCAAGTACGAATGCGTTGATAGATATTAATCATCATCCACGAAAGATTAATTGATAACTGCATTAATTAATGCTTAAAGAAGAATTTGAGCGAAATACTTAAATCTTTTCAAAATTTATTACTGACTAGATAATACCAATTCACTTCAAGCTAACCTAACTTACCAGATATCGATAATTAATTCGACAAATAATTTTCTTCGATTTTAATTGATACCTATATCAATTTTCAATTTTTCACCATTTGCCGGTATCTTTAAAAAAAGGCTGTTCTCCCACTTCATATGAGACCCTTACGAATAAAATGCCCCGTCCACCAAAAAAATATCCCATTTTTCTTGATTATCCAAATATCCAGGTAACCGCTCGAGATATTTTAATTAGTATTAATAACGGGAATGATGAAATACCAATATTATTATTGTATACATATGGATATACATACATGCATTACCCGAGATGACATCATTGAAATATATATAATTATACACATAAATATATATATATATATAAACATATAAATACGATTGAGAAAGATTAAATTAAAAACGAAAAAAATTCAACGTGTAAGATTGATGAGTGTTGAATGTGATGTAAATATCAGTAAAAAAAAAAACGAAAATTCAGCAGAGTGTCTGTGAAACGAAATCACCGCCCTATATATATAAATATATATATATATATTGTTGGCATTATTTTTTACATTAAGTGTGTGCGTATCGTATATTTTCATGTAGTATAATCAATTGAAATGTTAAAGTTACAGTCAGGTAAATATTGCCAATTGACCAAAAGAAATCAATAGTGCTTAAACAGCATGATTCGTTGAGCCGTAAGAACGGCAATGCAATTGGCTCTTATATACCTAACTAATTTCGTTGTAAAATCTTTTCACCAATACTCTGCACTGGGTATACAAAAACAGCAAGGCATTTTTGGAATATCTGTAATCCTAAGACAAACTCTCATTAGTATATACAGTTAGATGTATATTATACATCCGTATACAAGCAAGCTGATAACTTAATTACCATCGAGATTTTTATTTTATTAACGATTCTCCATCAGCCGATTCTATTCATATAAATATAATTAATTGGATTACCGTTAAAAGTAGATAAAACAAGGCACTGCCACACCGGACCAACCTCCGATTAACGAAGAAAGAAACCGTTCTTTAAAAAAAAAGAAAACATTCAAAGTCTGAAAAAAGTAAAAATTCATTAATAACGATAATAATAATAATGACCCATCCATCTTTAACATTTATTACGAACAGCGTGGCCAATTTTTACTTGACGCGCAGAAACCATTATCTTCTTTAATAAATTAGTCAAAGAATCCAATGAATGTCGTTGCGGAGGTCGCAAGAAAATAGGCGACGTGTCTTTGTGCTTAGCCCACGTGCTTAAAAAGAAATTTAACGGGTGGCCAAGAATTCTTGTATATGTACCATTATTCTATTTAACAGTAGCCGTAAGCCTAACAGTTAAGTGATGGATGAGCGACCTGCGTAGGAGAAATAAAGAGAACAATAAAATAAATATTGTCGCGCACGCCTCTGCGCAGATTGTTGAGAACGAATGATAAAAACGTTCAAGAGGATATATATGTTAATTGTCACGAGAAATCGACAAGAATTTTTAATAACTTAATTTCTCAGCCGCAAATCGCACTTCCATACTTATCGCGATTATTAATACATTACGTAGAAAGTTTTTGATGTCTTCGAGTATACAATTAAAATTTGTACACATACATTATACATAACACGCACAACGGGACATTGTAACCAGATTATTGGAGCAAACACGAACGAGAATAATGATTAATAAATATGGAATGTACGTGAGATCGCATATTCACATGAAACGGCTTGAGATTATCATTTGTGGTGACAAACGAATGATTAGTATTACGATATATGGAAATAAAGAATACAAACACGATTCAACATTAAATGTAAAAGAACAAGTATGATACGTGTCGTCGAGTAACCAGTTCTTAAGTCGATTAGCGATAAAACTCTCGAGTAATTAACTTAATTCATCCACTCATTAATTGTAAACGTTAACGTTTCATTGTATCCGTTGAGTGGCGGACACGAGTGTCCGTGTCATTTGTAAACGATAACAATTATATTGGTTAATAAAAGTTATCTAGATGTACATAATAGTGTTTGTTTCTCAATGAAAAAACAAAAACACCTGTAAGGAATATTTGAATTTAAAAGTGTGCTTCATTTGATGTGTACGCGTATCGTAGAGATGGCGCTGTCATACGGACGATGCAATTCCGTTTTGTTTCTCCACGTGGTGTGATTCATTGAAATGGAAAGGACCTGGCATTGCATACTCGACCTCCATGGGAAACCTGTTTCTATTCTAATAATCACATAATCACTATCCTAGGTAAGTTTGGCCGAGAATTGAAAGTACTTCTAGGCGTATCTAGTAGCACACTGCGAGTCGAGCCTCCAGTCAAACTTCTCCCAACTATCCAAGTTATACATATATTATAGACACTTGACGGGCACATTATTTTTTAATGTTTTAAATCAATTCAACGTTACAGAAAAGTGTCTTTTTTGTGCTCAATTACAGATTTGTTTTATTTATGGCACATAATTTCAAAACTATCTAATTTTAATGGGATAATATGACGTTTATGAGTTGTACAATTTTTGAAAAATAAACTTGAAACATTCACAGAAAGTCTGGGAGACATGATTAGGATAATTGAGTTAGGTGGGTTGCAATTAAATGATCAACGAAAATTATTTTTTAAGGAATTAAGAATAATACATGCTCATCCTTATGGAGCACAATACCGAAATGTAGTTTACTAAAAGACAATAGTTTTAATCATTATGCAGTCAATATACTGTCATCCATAATTTCATTGCTGATAAATAGCAAATCTACTACTGAAATGTACCTATAGTGTCTATTCGCATTGATATAAATTCAGGAGGTAAATGAAAGCAGGTTTCAAAGTAAAGTTGGTCACGGTGCCTTGCACAATACGCACGCTCGTGACAGTTAAGTGAAGTTCGTTCAGTCAGCAGTGAACTGTCAGACGAAACGCGTGGAACTTGAACCGAGGTTTGATGTTGGAAGAAAACCGCGTGGTACACGATGGCTGACGAAACTCGAGCGAAGATCCTGGAACTGGTGAAGGAACAGGGAGATCTTGTACGAAAATTAAAGGCTGCGAAAGCTGACAGTGCTAAGGTAAAGAACTAAAGAGTTATATACATCGAGATATCATGATAATAAAGATATTCGAAACACTACAGCCATATGGACAACTTTCATTATGTGACCGCATCGGGAACTAACCGTAATCATCCGAGACTAACACAAAGTGCCACGTTACTTTCACTAAATTCTATTGGTTTTCATTGTTCCAATCGTCTCGTCTCGAATATCGATTGGAAAGTCTTGCCGTTTTTTCTCCTAGTTTTTCCCTACCCTTTAGCTAATACTAGAACTGTAATTATTATCCTAATTATCATTCCCGAACGCCGGTTTTAAAATCGTTTCGTTTCCCAGGGTTCACATAAAGCAGTAAGTTTAAAGGATGATCTAAAACAATTAGACAAAGAGTTTGTGGATGTCAGCTATGTCTGTGGTTGGATACCAACTGCGTTGGATACAAAGTTGTATGATTTATGTGAATCATTCCTCAATGGGGAATTTATGAACCATCCTCATCTGCAGAGGTGGTTTTCTCATTTGAGAAGCTATACACCTTTGGAGCGCAAAGCATTCCCTGCTCCAAAAACACCACTTTCACACTTGACAAAGAAAGTCGAACAGTTGACTAGCATTTCTTTTCAAAACTCTAAAGGCCTTGATGAGAAGGTGAGGCAGTATTGCATCAGAACAGCGCTGCCACAGACTAGATGAATTAAAATCCAAAAATATATATTTGTGCTATACCACAATAGTTATTGTCTGATGTAAATGCATTGTAATGGATAATGTTAAGTTGTGCACTGCGATAACATTTTTCTTATCTCTATATTTAGTTTTTGCAGCAGTTGATTGTTGTTGTGAAATCGGATACCATTCATGTTTTTGCATTGACATTTGCTCAGAGATAATTTGAACAAGAAATTGCTATGACAAGGCATAAGGTATTTTATCTGAGTTTCAATAATTAAATGAAGAATCATAATTAGTAAATGTCTTGGTTCCTGAATATTAAATGAAAATAAGAAGTTACAGTGTAGATGATATTCTGTGGCAGCATGCTAGCTAACTTGTATTATGTCTGGTGTTTCGGGTAGTTCAGTAATCAACACTGAAGCGGACTTTTCTCTTTGATTCTGGTTCTGGTACACTTCCACAAATTGATACGATGTTTCGTCTGATGCACATCAATTTGATCCTGGCTACACGGCACTGTCGCAACACGGCAACCGTCACTACACCCCAGGTACGAGAGTGTCTCTTATTGTCACTCTGTTTCTGGACGGTTTTCAAATATTTCTTTATTCATTAGCTCATGGATTTGTTCGTTGTATACATCAGCATAAATGAAAACAAAGTGAGTAACATGAAACTTTCTGTTAACAGATTGCCGAAGAAGTCTCTAAATTACTAGATCTAAAGGCTAAATTAAACGACGACAATGCAGGACCACAAAAATTTGTTATTAAAACACCAAAAGGTACACGGGACTATAATCCCGAACAAATGGCGTTACGCTTGTCTGTTTTGAATAAAATAATAACGGTTTTCAAAAGACACGGGGCGGAGACCATAGATACTCCGATTTTTGAACTTAAGGTTAGTAGACTTTATATATATATTTGGTCTTCAGCAATCATTGCGGTTTAACAAATCCTTCGTAACTTTTTCTTCATGCAGGAAGTTCTAACGGGAAAATATGGAGAGGACTCTAAACTAATTTACGACCTTAAAGACCAGGGTGGAGAACTATTAGCCCTTCGATATGACCTTACAGTACCTTTTGCGAGGTACCTTGCAATGACTAAATTAACAAACATAAAGAGGTACCATATTGCAAAGGTTTATCGCAGGGACAATCCAGCCATGACGAAGGGACGATATCGCGAATTCTATCAATGTGTAAGTGAGCATTAGAGTACATAAAGGTCAGACGTGAAACCACGTGATTATCTTGATCTTATAGTCCCATCTTGATCTCTTTTATACAACGGTGATGCTTGATAATTTGGTATTTCATTAATTTTCGTAGGACTTCGATATAGCTGGTCAGTATGATTTGATGCTACCAGATTCAGAATGTCTTCGTGTGATTGCGGAGGCGTTAAACGCACTCGATCTGGGTTCATATAAAATAAAGATCAATCACCGACGTCTCCTGGACGGAATATTCGCGACCTGCGGCGTCCCTCAAGATAAATTTCGCAGCATATGTTCAGCCGTGGACAAACTAGACAAGGCACCTTGGGAAGAGGTGCGCAAGGAAATGATCGAAGAAAAACAGCTAGATCCAGTAATTGCTGACAAAATTGGTATCTACGTGTCGAAGCATGGTCGCAGTGATCTCATCAAGGAACTCAGAGATGACGTAGAACTGATGAAACAAGCGACTGCTGTGGAAGCTCTGAATGCTTTAGAACTTCTATTGAAATATTGTGATATTTACAAACTTACCGATAAGATCACCTTTGACCTTAGTTTAGCGCGGGGACTGGACTATTACACAGGGATCATTTATGAAGCAGTATTAATCGGTGAGCAAATGAACGATTAGAAGAAAAAAAACAAATATATGAACAAATTAAAGGAATAACATGAGTATTCGTTTTCAGGCGACGACGTTGAAGTCGGTAGCATAGCTGGTGGTGGCCGGTATGACAACTTAGTAGGAATGTTCGATGTCAAGAAAAGAATAGTACCTTGCGTTGGGATATCATTAGGTGTCGAGAGAATCTTCAGCGTCCTGGAGGCGAAGATGGCAAATTCTGGAGTTAAAACACGTACAACGGAAGTGGACGTTTTTGTAGCAACAGCACAGAAAAATCTCCATGAGGAACGGATGCGACTAATTACTGATCTTTGGGATGCGGGTCTGAATGCTGAGCAATCTTACAAGAAGAGTCCAAGATTACTGGATCAGTTGCAGCACTGCGAAGAATACGGAATACCACTAGCTATCATCGTCGGCCAGAGTGAGCTTGCTCGTGGGGAAGTTACTCTAAGAGAAATAAAAACCCGCATCGAAAAGGCAGTACCCCGTGACAAACTCATTTCTGAGATCCGCCAGTGGATAAAGAATTCACAAAAGGAATTCTAGTTGATCAATTTTCTAATCCTTAATTCTTACCTGATTAGTTAGTTACACCTCTACACGGGGGGATTGACACAATCCTCACTCTGGAGCATCTTGAACAACTTATGATTTTACACTTATCACGGGACTTCAGAACTGTAAGGAATGCTTGTCGCTATAGCTAGAGAAAGCCAACTACACTTTTTAATTTATTGCACCGCCATAAATCTTTTTACTTTCCCTCCGAATAAATCACGCGTTCAGTTTATGCTATTACATGAATCATTTATCCCTACGACAGTACCACTTTATTCCATAATATTAATTATTTTATTCGACAATGTGTATATATATATGTACATTTATATAAAATCGTATCCAACAGCAAATCGATATACATATAATATATTATGGTAAGCGTACGCAGTCATTTATTTGATCACTTTGTCATCACATTGTATCTACGATTAAATAAGGAACAAAATTATTTACGAGGCTTCTAGCTCGATGCTCTCGTCTCGTACTTGCTGAGACGATAGCGTGTCAATATTATCACGGTATTATGTGATAATACCGTGTGCTCATTGTACGCAAATTAATACTACAAGTGGCTTATTTTTAATTACACGCACAACGAATTTTAATGGCTTCTATATAATTATTGTTTTTTTTTTGTTTGAGATCCGATAAATACTTTTAAATTTCTAATCCTCGGACTCGTTTCGAGGTGTCTGGAGGAGCATTCTAGATAATTTCCTTACTCTACTTTCTGTCTTTACATCCGAGGGATCCACCACGACTTGAGTAAAAGATTCTTTCTCTTCCTGGGTATTTTTTCCCATGGTAGCCTTGTACTGTTCGAACGGATTAATACTAGGTTTTTCTATGGTCACTTCCTTTATAGTTTTATATGAATCTATGGATACACATGGTTTATCTCCTGCTGATTTTACTGTTGAATTCTTCCGACTATTTGTACTAGAACCTAGTGAAACACTCTGACCAGATACCATGGAAACTTTTCTACTACCTGTAGAATATTTTTGACAGTCTACCCATGGCTCTATGGATACTGTTGACACCTTACGGCTGGATGCGTCATCATCAGCCCTTTGAGATCTATCAGGGGATGATGTACTTCGCTGTGAGATCGTTGAAAATTTTCTACTGGACGATTTAGTGGCGATTTCTGATATTTTTCTACCTTTGGATCTTGGTTCGGATACTGCTTCCTCTTCACTTGTCTGACTTCCCAGGATGACTGTACTGCTTTGAGAATTCGTAGATATGCTTCGACTAGGTGATCTAATGTCAACTTCTGACGTGTGGCTGCTTTTCGATTTTTCCATATCATCAACCGTAGAGACTGCAAAGGCGCTTCTTATGCTATTTTCATCATCCTTATTGTTGGGTTTATTAGTAGATACTGTGGAGATTTTTGCATTATCTAGCTCTAGTTTTGTGTCTATACTAATTGCAGGCTGTTTCATTATATTTGTACTACCTTTCGAAATTTCTGAAATTTTCTCAGTTTGGAAATCCGTAACGACTGTAGGATGTTGCGCAGGCTCATTTTTTAAAATGTTATCACTTCCTGTAACACTCTCCACATTTGTCTGGGTCGAAATTGGTGCAGTCGTGATACTCTTGACTTTGGCTAAGGTTTCAGAAATAGTTTCAGCCTCTCTCGAAGGTGAATCAATCACCACGGATTCCAGTTCAACAGAATCATTAGGCTTCTCACTAGGGAACTGAAATTCTCCTGTCTGGTTCACATTTTCGTCCTTGTTAATTCTTATAAACGGATTAGTACAAGATACGGTTGGCTGGGCATGAGCCATCAAATTAGATGGTTGTACAACAAAAGGATTCATGGCAGAGGGCTCAATTTGACTGTTCATCTGCTTCGCATCGATCATCCTACTTCCAGGATCCGGTGGCACTATAGTTACTGTCCTGGACGATACTAGAGGACTGGTCTTCCCTTGAAATTTATTAAAGGAATCCTTCTGGACGGATGAACCACCTTTGTCGAAAAGCACCAGTGGACTTAAAACTTGAGTTCTCTCAGAAGCTTCTACATTGACGTCACCCAAACTGTGTGCTCGCACCCTCTTCTGAAGATTCATCTCAGTTATTTGCCTCTGAAGAAGACCTGCCCGCCACTTGGGCTTTGCCAGTGATGTCGTTGAGGGTATAGGATTCGCTGGTGCCGGCGGGACACCGATTTGAGCCGATCTCAAGGAAAATCTTCTCTGACTGGCAACCCTACTCACAGGCGATGAGACTCCTGGTCCACGCTCCATATTTACCAGAGGTTCCTTAGGACATTCGAAGATAAACGGATCTGCTGAATATGGCGGTGGATTTTGTCCTCGTTTCGTATGCCTCGGAGACTAGAGAAAAGAAAAAAAAATTGTCGAACAGAACTAAAAAATCTCAATCATGTGCCTTCTATTAACAGTTTACTTACCGAAAGGTACGGAGAATTATGAAGCGGTGGCGTTCCTCCAGGAGTTATGACGGGTCTCAGGGAGAACCTTCTCGGCTTGACAGCTGGTGCAATACTTCCTCTTCTACAATAACTAGGTGTAGAGTTACCAGAATTTTCGGAAGTCATCAGTGAGAACCTTCTATTAGGACTCTGAGCGGCTGTGAATGTATTTTGGTGACTATTGCTTCCGGAAGTGGTGCCGGAAAGTGGTGAAAACAGTGTCAGAAGACTAGGAAGCTTCGGTGGCGTCAGACTAGCCGTACCCATCTTCCTCTGGGGTTTCCTAGCATAGTCATCAGGTATAACACCAACCCTATTGTGAAGTGCTGTCAGCGCCCTGAGAAAATCGCCTACCGATGTCTCTTCCAAAAAATGACTACCCTCTAAGGAAGTAGGCAGGTTTCCAGTTCCTGTGTGAGTAAAGTAGGCGCGAGAATTCGAGCTTCTCCTATCCATATTAAACGGAGTATTGCCCGTGTGGGAGAGATAGTTCTCAGAGACGCCACCTTCGAAGTCTTCAGGTGATATTGAATTTCTACTGGACCGTTCATTGGCAGTCTTCCTATTTGAAAACTGCCTGATCCATCTAGGTAATATAGTCTTAGGAACAGACGGCAGGCTGAAAGATGGGAACCTGGACTTGCCATCCTTATTACTGGACGTTCTACGCGCCTTTATAAGTTCCTGAATCTTTCTAGAGGCAGCTGGACCCGACCAGGTCCACTCAGTGTTCTGCTGGTGGACAGGATTCTCATTCTTGGCACCTAGTCTGATTTCACTAGTCGCCCTGGACCTCGGCTTGAGTTGAGATATCTTCTCGTTACCGATTCTCCAACCTGATCCATTCCAAGATCTCTCGTTACCCAAGATCTCCTTATCACTGAAACCCTGCACACCCTTCTCCTCCTGATTCTGCTCCTGATCATCCGACATCGGTGGTATGTAACCCAGGACGTTCACCAGACGTGCCAATAATTCTGCAGGCTGGACTATCGCGTGGGATGCAAATGTTGCGTTCTTGTCGATTCGTTGCAGATCGGTTTCCGATGCTACGCGAATCACCTGAACCTCCTGAGCAGAAAATTTCATAATGATGAGCATTAATTAATCGCATTAATTAATAATTAATCATTGCAAAATAAACAAC
The DNA here is from genome assembly GCA_030142375.1 of Calameuta pallipes. Taxonomy (NCBI): domain Eukaryota; kingdom Metazoa; phylum Arthropoda; class Insecta; order Hymenoptera; family Cephidae; genus Calameuta; species Calameuta pallipes. The sequence goes on from JARQSW010000489.1 coordinate 3,011,467, forward strand.
TGACCATCGGTACTACTGCACTATTCGCTCGTCGTCTTGGATGAGGCGGAATTGGAGTTTCCAAACCGCCATAAACAAGATCCCTGATATCCGGAAAGCTGCTGCTACGTGAGAATTTTGTCGGGGGTGTTTCGTAGTCGTACTCGTCTACGTAAATCCTCTGAAATAATGTTAATTCTTTATTATCCACCCTTTGCACCAGCGCCGATATCTAAAGTAATAGTTATAGAAATCGCCAGGTTACCTTGACTTTAGAGAGCTGCATTTCATTGAAGATCCTCCTAAGGTATCCTACTTCCTTATTGAATTCACTCCAAATCCTACTCTGGGTGTGCTTAAGGTTCATGGCCAGCTTGTGCTCGAGCTTCGTGATTTTTTTACTCCGCATTCCACGCGTTATAAAAGTCATTATCATGACAATGTAACCGAGACCGAATGATATCCAGCATATAAGAAAAGTCTTATAGAGAATGAAAAAGATTCCGCTACCCTTGGTATTGTCTTGTCCTATTTGAACAGAACGTTAAAACAGATATTAAAAGAAAATATTAAAAATAAAAATTTGCATTCGTTTTGACTGGCAAATAATAACTGTTAAATTAATATTTTCTTTAGCGAACTAAAATAACCACAATGATTGTCAAGAAAAAATTCATGTACCATTTATAAGGTAACCTCAGACTTACCCCGCACACATTCCTCGTGTAAGCAAAAATTGAATAAAATTTTGCAATGAATTGTCACGCTTCCATGATACTATTATGTAATTATTTAATATGAAAATTGAGGAAAAGTATGTCTTACCAGCAACGTAGTCACCGAATCCAATGGTAGTCAGTGTGACGAATGCGTAATAAACAGCCTCGTCGTAACTCCAACCCTCGTAATGCGAAAATAGAAATGCCGGAAAAAATATAAACATAACAAATCCAGGTATCAAGTACATAAATATTTGAGCAGCAAATCCAGCCTTTCTGGTCTCCAATGGGGTAAGCTTATTGGGCGAGTCGCTGTGCCCTCTTTTATAAGACTTGTACTTCTTGTGGGCCCTGACGAAAACATGGCCAAAGAATTCACCGAGTTGCGTCAGTAAAATACCATTCATGGGGATGCCGATGAGTCCATAAAAAATCATCAAAATTCTACCCAGCATATTTGTAGGCGCCAGATTTCCGTATCCTGTTACAAATAATCCATATTAATCGAACTAACAAATTTTTTTTTATTAAATACACGTTATCTGCTCCGTACACTAAAACTTACCAATGGTGCTAACGACTGTATAGGCAAAATAAAAACTGTTGTAAAAGTCCCACTTTTGAGGTTCATGTTCACCCTCTGTATAATTGAAAACGGACTTGCCACAATAAATTGTTAACTTAGTGAGTATCTCCTTCTGATCGTGTATGTAATTCGGAACGTAGTGCTTCTGTAGAAGATCTGTAAAAAAGATAAGAAAAAAAAAACATTTTTCAAAATCTTTATCCTTGGTGTATAAAGATAGAAGGACTTTTTGTATGGCGGATTTCATGGTGACGATCAGTGGGAACCAATGGGGACCTTGAATCGTATTGACCTTGGGATACTATTACGAAATTATTTTCAGTATTTCTATGCAACTAGGAACTTCCGGACAGTTTAGGTATGCTTATAGTAGTAGCAGCTCTTATTAATCCGCACGGGATATATAATCCCTCTTGATTAGGCCCATCTTCCTAGCAAATTGCGACCCATTATCTTATCAGTCGATATTTACCGGCCGTATAACCTCCATTTGTTCAATTGTCGAGACAGCGAAGTTTGTATGACAAACCAATAGGTGCGACAAAGATTGTACCTCTTTATAAGGCGCACGGGTAACACGTATAATGTATATTTCTAATGCATCAAATAAATATAAATATGCGTATTAAAATATGAAAATACGAAAAGTTGCGAAAATGAAGTATTGCGAATATTAAAAAGGGGGTCACGGGTAAAAAAATATATTTCAACGGCTACCAACGCACGAGGATCTAGTTTGTACAGTCAAGGCAAAAGAGATTGGAATGACGCAAATATAACGTATCTAACTTGTTCTTTATATAATTTTGTTGAAATACTTCCAATTAAAATGATTCCGTAGTAAAAGTTTACGATTATTGTGAAAAGTGCGTCACATGTTTTATAAACGCGATAGCAAAATCTAGTCTTATCGTTGCCCAAATTTTAATACTAGGATCAGTCTGAAACAATTCCACATTGCAAGTCCAGTTCAGAGTTCACGACTGATCTCATGCATAATTATTCATGCAAATCATTCGTAACGCTAGAGCAACAGTGTATTTAGGTATCCTATATATAGATCTTCGCAATTGGAGTGATTCATCGAAAATAAATTGGCATATACATTAATTCTCTTATCTTGTCAAAAATCAACATAAATCCCGAAAAAAAACACCTTAACTATTTCTGCAATTTAAAAAACAAATCTGAAATCCGTCATTTGCACAGGTTTGGTTATTCCTGCGTTAATATACAATATGAGTCATTCATTGACTTTTCGTATAAGATCAACATATATATATATATATATATATATTACCTTATAAGTAACCCTGCAGTGCCTATCAATAGCCCCATCTGAATTAAGTTTAAATTCCATACCACAGTCATCCATATATAGGTATGTGTATGCAGTATAAAATTTATATAATGACAGCAACAATTTCCCACTAAAATGATCTTAATCGTCCAATGACGACAATGACAAAATTATTCCTGTACCACGCCTGATACATGAACGTAGCCAGAACGTTTATACCCGTCTGATAATCCTCTTCAATATAAATGACACACGACAAGTCGTTGTAAAAATACTTAAAGATTTTTAAAAAAAACTCACAGAAGACGAGTAACGTGTCAAAGTAATACCGGTACAAGGACCATTGATGATTGTGCAGGGGTACCAAACGATCTTGTTGATTTTGACGATCCTGACGACTCTCCCCCATAACGATCCAATAGTGTCATTAATTTTTCTGTGACCATCATTTATACTGTACGTATTTAGTATCACTTTAATGACATTCATCATTCTAACGATCTTTGTATACGAATGCTTCCAGTAAACAGTCTATGATCTATGGGAACGATCGTCATTCACCAGTATTGACAGGAGTGGCAACCGGCGCCTGTGTGTTGTTAGTTTCGTCATCGGCTCTTAATGACACTGACAGTGGCCAGTCGTATTGCGCGACATTGTGCTCAACTGTATTCGAACAAAGCTAGCCTTCCTTCCACTGATTATAATACCCGTGGGGCACAGCTCTGCATATAAAAATTGACGACATTGCTACCACTCGGACCTACAGGTCGTTACATTCGAAACAGTTCGTACGCGCATGCGCGTCTCACAAGATTTGAATGATAAAATATGCAGGGTACTACTGCCGCCAACCAAGATCAACACTGTCCATAATTTTGGTGAATTTTTTATAAAAACTTTGTTCGAATGAAACTCCGTGCAGTAAAGAAGAATTTATGAATGCACCTGTAAAGCATAGGTATCCTGCGCGAACGTAATTCAACAGGGTCATCCAATGCCGACCGTGAATGGAGGAAATTAATCGTTCGACTATTCCAATTAGAGAGGATCGATTTGCTTATTCACTGTAGCCAATTCATTGAACACTATTAGACAAGTCTTTTTTTATTATCGTACTAGATCGTGCCCTCCCCCCTCCCTCATACGCATCCGGAATAAATTATATTTAATTGGCTATTAAATAGAAAATGAGAAATGTGACAATTGTATATCCTTACAATTAAACTCACCGTAGATTTCAATGCGCTCCTCTCTTGCTTGCTGTATCTTCTCAATTTCTAATCTGCTCTCTATGTGATAAAATATCGATGCACCCAACAACAGATAAGTCAAGAAAAGCATTAACAGAACCAACCATTGCTTCTTCGACATCCTCGGGATATTATTATTTTGTAAAAAATATGAATAATATATATATATATATATATATATATGTATATACACTGTAAAATAATTCTCCTCCGTCACTTCAATAAGGCCTTCGTCACGAAATCATCTATTCCGGTGGATCGAAGCACATTCCCTGTCGCTACCACTTCACGTACGTTCGATGACTGTCATTCGACTTTGGTAACCCTTGCAGTGACTTTACGGATTTTGCAGGTACTTGACTCCGTGAAGCTGGATTTTCCACGTTAATGCTACTAGTATCAGTGCTACGTATCTTCTGCGTACAATATTTCTATTGCCTGACTTATCAATGGTTTACACGGCGTTGACTGTTTCTAATAGCACTTGCCACTTGAGAAAACTGATTAACTCTCGATTTCCATCGGGTGATATTCCATCGGAAATGTTTTTACAATTTTTCTCCTACACTTTTTCTTCTATGCATCACTTTAATCCTCGAGCACCACTCTTCCAGATATCACGGCGCCTCACTGTCTTTCACTGTAAAAGATACCAAAGCCATTAGTATCAGTACCCGTAAAATTGTCTTCCGTGAATTTTTTCTGTTTTGAAATACGTATGTTTGCTAAATAATTTTTTTAATCTTCATTATTTATCTGGTAAAAAAAAAACATTTTTAGCTTTCTATGATTCTTGCCTCTAAGAACGCTCGTTGATTATATTCAATCTGTCACGTTGTGATGCCACTCTGGTAGGCCTGATGAATTCAACAGTCAAGTCCCCAACTTAGACAGATGAAATTTTCATCGTCCTACGTTCCTGACTAACTAACAGGCGAGCCAACTCGTACACTGAATGACTATCACGAAATCGGCCTTGCTAAACGACCGAGAAACCCGCACGACTATTTAACACAAGTCAGTAAGTAAGACAGGACGTTAACCCTTTAGAAAGAAAACGGATAGAGTTACGTGTACTAAGTGTAGATACAGATATACTTGAGACTGACGGATCAATCGTCATAGTTCTTGTACAATACTGTTTTTTCTGTATAACCTCAATCCGCTACGCTCCATATAGGAAAATTTGTCTTCTACCGACAATGAACTGCAGAAACAATGTGAATGCGGTGACTACTGTTATTTTTCTTTGAGCTCTGACAGTTTGTGGTTTTCCGTATTAGTCAAGGACTGTTCTATGAAGATGACGTAGATGCTCAATGGGAATTACAGAATATTTCATAGTACGCGTTACGATGCTTGGCGACCGACTGATCCTTACGGAGTCACGCAGTTTGTTAAATAGGTTAGTAAATTTTAAGAAATGGGATTTCGTAAGTGCTTAACTCGTTTGACAAAAGTTAATCTTGCTTATCGTAGCCCTCATGTTAATCTTAAGTTACAATTACGAATATGATGAATTTAATGCGCGTGACGACTAATGGTAGATAAATGAAAAAGAAGCTTTCAAGTTAGTCTAAGGTTTACTTCGTTAAGGATACAAATGGGTATAATGGTGAAATTAACATTGTCCCAATTTCTTAAATTATTCACACATTTTTTCTCAAACTAATTTCTAAGGCAATTATCGGATTTCACGTGATTCTTCCTTTATTTTAAGGTTAAGTATACATACGTGCTCGGAAGATTTTCTTAAGAATATGCAATTCTCTCTAAGCAATGTATTCCTCGGTAAAAGAGAACTGAAAATTCTTAGCCTCTTGTCCGCCATAAATGCATCCTACGGACAATGCATTACTTGTATAATTATATTTGCACTGGAAATGTATTATACGAACACTTGTCTCGTGTGATCTATTAAAAATTTAACATAATAGAGAGAGTCTATGGCAAAAGAATCGTTTTCTTCTTAGAGAAGTCTGAGACGATAATTTACGAGCTGGAAAAGAAGAGCAAGAGCTGTTTGCCGCGGGTTGCCTCGATCTTGTTTGCTCGCCATGTTTGTACTTCGCGTTTGAACCACTCCGATAGAATTCCGAGTGTGAACTAGCCTTAAGGTTCGCACCTCAGTCCCTTCCACTAAGCAGACTACCTCGTCAGCGACTTGACCAATAAGAGGTCGAGCACGTGTTTCTCTTGTTAGTATCACAAAATAAAATAGAAGTGCAAGCAGAGCGAGACAATGTAATTAAATCAACATATAATTCCGTTAAAAAAATAGACATTGATCTGAAAAAAAAGAGTTTACTGAATTTGAAGGTTAACCATTTTTTCGAGCTGACTATTGGCGAACCAAGAGATTTAAATTTTTGCGCAGCTCCCCACTTTGTTACCAAGCTATAAAATTATTAAGAATTTCATATCTATCGGAATTCATTTAATCCACCGGTTATTCATAATCTGAACACGTGTGTTTGAAAACTTCACCCTATAGCAAATATCAAGCGGAATATTTTTGAATGTTTGTAGTTCTACGTGAACTCACACACTTGCGTTATCAATACGGGTGTCATTGATTCTTCCGATATCATCTAGACAAAATCAATAAAACAAAGTGATTACCGAGAAATGAGCAATCAGACAGAATTAAATACTTCTTAAACTGGCTATTCGATTACTAAATATAGCCTACTATTCAATTTATTGTGAGTGCTTCGATAATTGGCAGTGACAGTGTACGAATAAATTATGGCGATGTACATGCAAATGCCACACGATTATAGTATACATATGTTACCGTACGTTACCGTACGTTACCTATGATTATGAAAAGACACCAATGCCAATATTGTAAGGAATTGTATCGTTGCAGTGTACCACATTGGAATTGATGTCAACAATGCAATAAATAAATAAATATAGATTGTACGTAGCTGATAGTGAAGTTTTATATCTTGTACTGTATTTACTATCTAAAGATTAACAAGCAAATCTTGACCACTTGTCTCCTTCTGACATATACAAAAGCTTGTTGAAATATTAAGATCTTACATTGCTTTCAGTTAAGATTGCCTGCTTAAGTACTTATAATCGATCGACGAATAAAGCGTGAGACAGATGCCTTTTTTTCATTGACTGTCATAAAAAGATGGTCTCTGCAAAGTACAATGTATTTGTACACGACTTGTAGTATAGGTTATGGAGGTTAAAAAAGCTGTCGATGCCTCGACTAAGGGTCGATGAAATCGTGATACTTGCTTGTTTGTTGATTTTATTATTTATAGGGATAAAGTGCATAGAGCTGATAAGGTCATACCATAATAAAGAGTATGCAGCAGAGTGATAAAGAATAAAATTTCGTGATAGTCACTATGTGTAAAATAGAGTGCTACTATGTGTCGCGAGTGTCGGAGGACGCAATAGCGTCGCTGGCCCCATTAGATTAATTTACATTAATTTAGTTAATTGTTTACCGAGAGCATCGCTAAACAAGAAATGCCCGTGTCCACATGGCGAAATCGGCATTCTAGTCTGGACGGAGACGCGAAGAAAGTTTTTTTAATGCTTTTTAAGATTCATTGTATTTTTTTTCCGTGGCACCGTGCGATTTCTTTAATGTGAAATGAAAGACGTTCTATCGTGCTGCCATCTACGAAATGGATATCTCTTAGGTGGTGGCAATGAAAAATTTACTTGAAGATTCGAAAAATATTGATTTATCAATATTGATAGATTGATCTGATACTTTTCTTATGCATCTGGATTAATCGATAATAACAATTCGGACTCATCCGAGGCTTATCTATTATCCACCCTTCAAGTTGATTTTGCGATAATAGCGAAGAAACTGGATTAGTAGAGCAAACGCTCAGATTTTCCTAGCGATAATATCGACTAGATGTAAACAAATTGAATATAAGAGTAAAATATATTTTTTTAAATAAAATATCAATTATTTTGTCAAAACAATTATTTACCCGGAGTTCCAGTCTGCTCTTGTTACTGTGTACGGAATAAGACGAGTGGCGGGAATATTTGAATATTCAAAAATTCACAAACACTTAATCATTTGATAATAATTACGTTACGCGTAGAATAAAGATTTTTTATTTTCTCACATCAATCTCACGCAGAAATGCACTTTAATATATTATGATTCCTAGTGTCGGCAGTTCGTATTACAGATATGGTGCTTTAGTAATAATAAAAAATTCACTTATCGGCTTACCAAAATAATTCAATAATCGATCAGTAGTTAGTTGCTGCAATCACAATATTAATTTAGCAACCATCGAGTATTATAATTTTCGATTGAGACAAAATACTGATGCTCTAGGCCAAAACGTAAGACAATAACAAACGGAAGAGGAAATATAACTAATATTGTTTTAAGTAGCTACCCACGTACACAAATAAAAGTACTATTGATTTTCAATATTACTCAAATTCTTTTTCGCGCTGCTAAAAATTTTTAAAAATCGTTCTCGTTTCCCTCTCATCTCTATTGCGCATTCTGTGCGAGGAATCTCTCAACGAAATAAGGAGTAACGCGCTTCACGTACGCGACTAAAGACTAACGCAACAGATTGTACGAACTTGGGTACTTGTCTGACGATATACTATATTCACGTCGTGCCGGGACATACGAGGAAGGCCTTCCGGATGGTGGGAGTACAGGAAACCAAAACTCGTACGAATAAAGTTGTCGTAACACGTGAAAGATTTCAACTAAAAAATTAACTATAAAAACATTTAGGAAAACAATTATTATTGGCATGATAGCTTTATTTTTACCTATCTATACATGGAACAAAATTGTACGCTTAAAATTATCTTACTTGTTGGTACTATTATCTATTTAAATATATGGAATATGGCTGTTAAAAGAAATAATCTGATAAGAAATTTTGAACTAAGTCGTAATAAAAATATATGAAATATGGTATTAAAGAAAAAAATCTGTTAAGAAATTTTGAAGTAAGTCGTAGTTAACAACTGATCCTGGTAAATCGACTAATACAATATTGGAGTAATATAACGGTGTATAGAGCTATAACGCGGTTATCAGATTATACGTAAAAAATAGTGTATATTCACAAGCACTCTTGATGACCTTAAGCTGATCTTCTACCTCCTTGATTTATCCAATTAATTAAATCTATATGTCTACTCTCGTTATAATAGGTTAAAATGAAAAACAGTGAAGCACAATAAAAATTTTCAGTCCTAAAAAAAATTTCACTCATAGAATTTGCTTCTGTTACCATTGAGTAGTTCTACCTTATCGGTAAAGCATGATAGAATGTCAAGATGTCCTACAGCTAGTTTTACCGTGAATCTCAAGGAAAAAATTATTTAAAAATTCTGTTGGCGTACTCGAAGATCTTATCTGCTTATCAAGCATATTATGCCAATACCGATATACTTTATTGGGACTCGTGACAGTTTCTATCTAAGTAGCTTTCGAATTCAGCGAAGAATTAATATCGCTACTAAGAACGTATGCACGATGAGTGGTCATGCTTTTTCAATTACCATTTTATTGCTTGGCTTCAGGCGTTATATCTCAAATTTATAAATCATTTTTGTTCCGCTAAAATGTCTAGAATTACAGTCAGTCTAAAGTTTCATGAGTTCCAATTTAATTTCGCTATTGCGAAATTTTTTTTTATATTTATTTATTGTCTAGGACCCAATACAAATTTTCATATGTGATTTGAATCAATATGACATCCCATTTTGAAAGTATAATCCATATACGGAAAATAAGACACGATATATGTATACAGGCCTTCGATTTTCTCCATTCAAAAATTGATTTTCCATAAATCTTCCATTAATTTTTCCCCTATCATAATATAATTACACTGAGAAATCAATTTTTTTATTTGTGATTCATCAGTTGCAAAGTTTAGATTTGCATGTATCAAGCATGGGTACATATTACGTCTTATATATTTTTTATAGACCATACAGGACAATTTTCTGGTCTTTCAATCTATTGTTTCAAAAATATAAAAAATCTTAAATATAGAAATAGATGTATGAGAATTCTTTATACGATTATACAAGAAATTGTACTGAGAGAAACGTTTGGAGTACAAGGTGATAATAAAGTAGATTTTGCTCTTCCCTGTCTTCATAAGTGCCATAAAAAAGAAAACTTAATAGTTATTCCTATTTCGTGTCTAATTTTGATTGTGGATTTCAGTGTTTATTGATAATCATCCCTATCTCACTGGACCGCTTAATTTGAAATTTAAAAAAAAGGAATTATAACTCGAACAAATTATTATAACTTTTATATATTTTTATCGTGCCCGACGCGTCTTTGAATTGTTTAATTATCTATTGGAATTGAAATAAAAATAGGTATAGCGAGCTCTTGAGATTGAAAATAATTATTGAACCGTTATTTTAAAATCTGCATTATGAATCTTCGTGTCCTAATCGTAGGACCTCGTGGAACAAAAGCAAAGTTTTAACTTAAGTAGCATATTGAGACATCAAGGGAATTGAAATTATAAAGGACGAAACCAAGGTTAGAATTTGAAAACGGGATCTAAAATTGATCCAATCGAAATTTTTACTTGACATGCTGCGTCCTCGTGAAAAAAAAGTGGCAACCTTTTATCATGATAATAACCTGTTATAGTGATAATCGATTAGATTCTTATATTAGTAAGTCGTTGCTAATGTATATAATGACAGTCAAGTAGATTTCCATTTAAGTGCCTACAGACACTGTAGATCATGTAATTATCTTAGTACACATTCCAGTAGTGTTCTGGAATGCGATAGTTTCTTTGAAATTTATTAGAAACTTAACCCAAAATTTCACGCAGATATCTACAAGAAAATAGAGATGGAGTATTTAACATTACATCAACACAATGAAAATGACATAGCAATTTTACTAGTAGCGATATCAAAAACAAAAACACTATGTAACAGATTTAAGTCTGCACATAGTAACTACAGCACAATCGAGGAGCTGGAATATTTTGATTCGCCGCCAATTCGTATTAGCAAGATGAACTATTTAACATTGGTAATATGATAATCGTGTAGCACGAATACAGTGGTCAGTTTGCCTGCTATATGAATACACATTGCTCCATTAATCAATTTGAATATAACGGACTCGTATAGTCGTCGTCCGACATTAAGGTCTTAGGTTGATATCTTTAACCTATGTAAAACAAAACTTTCCCACGTGTAATCTAAGGGATCCAGCCGTTAATTAAACAAGAAATCTTATATCGGACTACGACCATAGATGGTACTAAAAAAATACTGTTAGACTTCAATTATGATCTAGAGACAAGATATATAACGAATCGAAAAATAAATTCTATATACTCTAGCCTGACTCTACATAACCCGAAAGAAAATCTATATGTCTAAATTAACATTTCACAATGTAAACTTATGTATAAATTAAAGTTTGCTTTAAGCATCAACTTGGTAAGTATGTTTGCTTTAAAAGGATTGAGATTCAGTCTAGAATTTGGAAAGTCTAGTATATCCTCTCTTTTTTTGGTTAGGCCGTCTCCACTTCAATATGATAGTATTTCTCACGTACGTCAAAAGTATGTTTCTCTTCTTGTCGATTTTTGCGTTCGAAAACAGGGCTTAAAACTTTTTTAGGACGTGGAGACTTTCGGCAGAGTTTCAAGCTAGGCTGTCTATTCTAGTCTGGATCCCTTAATCCTTGTGTAGGACGTGGAGGAACTAAAGCAGAATTAGTTTTCGAGTGGTAAAGCAGAACATCAAAGAAACTATAACAATAATATAAACCATAACTATGAAAATCTTTTCTTTTCGAACGATTTATAAGTAATCCCCTTCTTTGTTCAGCTTCTTCTTCATTTGCCGATAAATTTTCTAATTAACTACTACAGTCTCTTTTTTCCCATCCTGGCGCAATTCGTATATCAAGAGACTCGGTCGAGTTTTGCCCCAAGTACAGGCAACCGGCTGTACATACAGGGCACAGACTGCCGAGACTCCTAATCCGAGTCAACTCTTGTACCTGTGTTTGGAGACGAATATTTCATGAAGCGTCATATATGAGAAAAAGTTATTAATACATTCACTATAGGAATTGGGGGTTCTGAATCGATTCCCAATATATCATACGATTTGTGTACGAAATCAGGGTCTATTGAGATGGCGAGCGAAAAGGACGTAACGAGCGTTGCTTTGGCGTTTCACTTACACCACAGTATCCTCTCTGTTGCTCGAACGGCCTGAATTAGGTAAATAAGCCTGCACTCTCCTCTTTTACTTTTACCACACGACATCAACAAACCGGACACCATTAATGACGCTTATCTGCATTGAAGATTACGTTTTTTTTTTCAAAATTTATATATATCTACTTTTATGTATTAATAAAAAAAATGGAATCATATATTTTTATATATCTAGGATATATTAAAATGGTAATTTCACCTTAGTCGAATGAATCTTTTAGGAACATTCCCCGAAGTCACGTTATCTGTGTATTATTATATCCAAAGATTATGTTTTGTGTATATTTTCAGAACGATCCTGGAACTTGCCTTATGATTGAATTTTCTGACAATATTTTGAAGGACACACCCCAAAATAACAAATTCAGGGTGTCTTGAAATCGACCGATTGCTCGAGGCTATGTATTTTCCGACCAGTTTGCAAACCAGCCCATAAACTGGAATTTTTGCGAAGTTCAATCCCGAAACAGCCACAAGTCCTTAGAGTATTCGATTTATTGAAGTAACTGTCCCCGCAGTAGTTCTTAGTCAAACATATATATGTATATCCAAATGTTCACCTCAATACAATTCCAGACATGCTTATCAAAGCTTCCATAAAGCCTCAGCTCCCTACTATTCGAATTAATACGCGCCAATCCATCGCTTTGAGAGTTAGTGATAGTTGTTGGTAACTCGTTACGCGGAATCGTCGCGTACCGCTAATTAATAATTAGCTAACTATGTCAATTAGTAATTTCTCGAAAGTCGGAGAGCAAACAGAGAGTGCACGAGATTTATCTAAAAAATACAAAAAACCGTTGTAGCCATAAAGGACATAGTTTACTACACAGCATTTAAAATTCGTTTTCGTTCGAAAATTCATAAAAAAATCCGAAAAATCCAATGTAAAAAATGTACATATTCATCCAAGTACAGAACACGCAATACTATACCATAAAACAATTAAATATTAGGAATCAAGAAATAACATTGCTTTCAAGCAGGATTTGGTTCAAAGTTCCAAGTTCAACCCAAAGTCACAAGCGTTAGGACCTTAACATTAACCACGCGATTTGTACTCGATTTCAAAAAAATTGAGTCAGGATGTCTCAGGCAGCCCACGTACCGCATTAGTACCAAAAAAAAAATAAAGGAACGCATAAATATTGAAATTCTATAAAATATGTATACAGCGTCTTGTTGCTGCGACCTTTGAATCCGTTCGATATAGGTTCTTGGATGGAATCTTGTTATTTGTTCCACTTAAGAAAGAACTCGCCCCAGGCGTCCGATAAAATAATAAAATGAACAAGGGTCCTGCTTATCCTAAACTGATTATTGGATGGCAGGTTAGGTCGCTGTAGATCGTCAAAAGTCTGGCGAGTCGTTACTAATCGATAAGGGATGAAAATTTTTCCTCTACTCTCATAATCAACCCCCATTTCTTCCATCATATTTTCGTTCGTTCGCATTTTACTTATCCCATGCAAACATCTTTTGTCTCTTACCTACAACCCTGGATTATACATGTAAAAGAACGCCACGAGAGTAAAGACACAGAGCTCCCTCGTGTATCACTTTTTCTCGGTCAACAAATCTTTTATAAACTTTTTTTCTTTTTTCTTTCTGCCAACCATAAAAAACATCCACTGTAAATATATACATCTCCATCAATCTACGTAGGCACCTCTGAGGTTTCTCCCAAGTATACAAGAAGTCAAGAAACCTTCTCCGACGCTCCTGGCCATTTTTATTGACTATTTCGATCATGTTTGATGTGTTACATATTTGATATATGGTACCATATGTATAGTCGGTCGATAAGTTTGATATGGCTTTTTTTTGACAGATCAAAAACAATAAAATCTCTAAGCAAGGCACATATATGTTACTTCATAAAATATTTGTTACTATGTATGTATACACATGATTTTGTACTAAATACATTTCGTTTTTTATTTATACAAGCATTTATGTTATTTTATGGAAAATGAAGTGCGATTTGCAATTGTTTGTAAACAGTCAAAAAACATGCTCAACTCGTGGATCAACTATACCTACTGGTAGCTCAACTAGAGTACGTGAAAAAAAAACAAGACTCCATTCATTTGAAAAGTTCACCCTTGCTAAGCTGTCAGAAATTTTTACCTGTGCAGCAGCAGATAAATTAACCGAATTCCACTAGGCAAGGGACAGTCAATTCTGTGATGTTCAATCGAGTAAGTCTGTAACAGAAGTGTAGGTACTTCAGGCGCATATCACTTGACTCTCCCACGGAAAGATTAATGGACGTCAATGTCACTTTGGTATTTCATTATTTGACGGCTATATAGAATGTATACCCAAAGTGGAAACCGGAACTAGGGCGATGACGGACAACGGTAATAAATTTCCAGTACATTTAATTGAACGTAATTACGTCAGAACCAACAGAGGGAGTAACTTTTACCCCAAAAAAACATTCGAACCCTCGTGAGAGATGGATTACGTTCTCGTGATCTGTCCCACTGTTATGCTTTGCTGAGTCGATGAGACACATCGTAAAAATTTGAAGCTGTCGAGTCACCCAAAAAGGCAAAGACAGTAAAAGGATAAAAGAATAAACCAGTTATAAAGGCGTAATTGAAACTTCAAACAGACTTTAATTTACTCACGAGATATTCTAAAATTTCAATTTTGTCCTCCACTGAGAATCAAACGTTCTTCCTTTAATTTTTTTTTTTTCTATTTCGTTACTCTCCATCCCAAACGTCACAATGTTTCGTGACTGTACTCGGTCCATGTGTGAAATCGCTCAAAGTGACAGACGGAAACACGTGTTTCGTGCTATGCAATCCCAAAAAAAATTTCCAATGCTCTTATGCCAAAGGCGATTGATGAGTTTCCATTGATTCGCTACATATTATATTTGACTAATAAAATTGACAATGAGAAATTTTACTACGGACTTCACATTTTTCAATATTACTTATGCTGACGATACAGTATCGTTGATTCTTGCGATTTTACATTCATCTATCGTACTTTAACATGGGAAGTGGCAGATTCCATTACTTGGGAGCGTAATTCGTTGCGCCGTCTGAGCGTCCTACCTGAAAGCTAATATCATTACAATGTTACGTGATAGGAATAGATGTTAATGATATCACAGGTATCTATTCATTTCATGCGAGTCGGATGTTAAAAATTTATATAATCAAGTAAATATAAAGAAGAATAAAAGTAACAGAAAGGAAAGTTTTACATAAAGTCATAATCCGATAACGCGAACAGCTTTCGTGAAAGCCCATTTATGCTTACGGTAAAAAAAAACGAATTTTTGGTATAACGACAGGATAAGATCATTTAGTCCAAAGAAGATCAACTCAACGAACCAAAGCTTTCCGCCGTATAAACGGATTCCAGAAACTTTCGTTCTAACGGATATGAATTATTCACAGTTACCCGACCTTTTATAATGACTGATCGGGACAGAATTCGTCATACGTTATCACGGTAAAACGATGGCAGGTGCCAGGAAAGATTTCGCTCTAATTCTAGTGATCCTAAAGGCATTTTTCTTTCTCATTTCTACTCAACAAAGTATCGTCGCGAAAGACCCAAAAACCGGTACAGTTTTTGACACTTTGACGCAGTTGTTAAAAACTTGCTTATTTCCGTACTGGAAAAATGTTCTACTTATCGGAAACGAATTCCTTGACGAAGAAATCAAGAAATTTCATGAAACTAATCAGTGCGTTATCACGCGATTGGGAGACACGAGACCACGTGACGATCAGCATATCACGGACGCGATGTTTTGGCTACCAACTTTTTTATCTGGAAGATATTACGGAAAAATTTATCCCTTGGATATCTTCGCCATTAAAGTTTCCTCTACTTCGTCCCTTCTCAAGCAACTGGACAGAATAAAGAATTCATTGTGGCACAATGTCAAAGGAAAGTATCTAATCCTACACGACAGTCCTGAGAGTGAAAAGTGTCATATGGCCTATGAACTTTTACACACAGCCTGGCAGAACGATTTACTGTCTGTTGTTTTCCTGTGCAAAGACAATTATGGCAAAGTTAAAATTTACACGTACAATCCTTTCGGAGAGTTCGCACCCGAGCCTTGGCAGATCGTTGGCCAAGACTCTGCCAATCAGTCAGGCAGTCTCTTCGTACTGAATGACTTAGAAATTCTCAATTATCATAAACAACGTAATATTATTTTCTACGACAAAAGTCTCGAACTGAATGGCTATCCCGTAAGAGTGATCGGTCACGCTTATCCGCCAACTTTCGCAGTCAATACCGATGAAACAATGAAAAAAAGATATGGAGGCAAAGACGGTGTAATTTCAGCAAACCTGATATCAGATATGAACGCAACGAGGGTCGACAAGACATATTCAATGCCTAAGGCGCTTGACTTTGGATATTTTTATGAAAACGGTACCTACCACGGTATGCTCAATACTTTGGCACTCAATGAAGCAGATTTGGCTATAAATTCTCGGACTCTCCTCGTATATTGGAACTTGACAATACTCTATCCACACACGCAAGCTCCATTCTGCATGATGAGCAAAGATCGTGGTAATGTACCGCAGTGGAAACGACTCTTAAAAATATTCGATTTACCCAGTATCACGGGACTCGTGATAGTCCTGATAATTATACTGTTAGTTCACGAATTCGCAATGGGACTGTGCTTCGTCGTGGCCTTTTTGGAAATGCTCAGGATGGTCATAGGGACTTCTATCAGACATTTACCTCGTCATGATTCGGTAAGAATCGTTCATGGTTCCGTGATGCTGTTGCTGCTTGTATTCTCGACAGCATTCAATAGTAATTTTATGTCGCTGCTTACGACCCCGTTAAAGAGAAAGAACATGAACTCCCTTCAGGATCTCGATGATTATGGATACAAGATAATCGGCTATCCGGATTTCAAAGTTTACTTCATCGAGCATCCCAGGCTAGCGTCTAGATATGAAAATGATATGGGATTAGGGTGTATGCAAAATATTCATCAGTTGGAGAGAACCGTATGCATCGCACATTGTTCTTTCGCTAATGTTATCTTTTCTCGGAACAAAAATGTTCACGTGGTCGTTTTACAGTCCATTATGTCTCACGCGGCAATGGTAGCGCGACGTGATTGGCCATTGGCTGATAAAGCGAATGTCCTGCTCCAACGATACGTCGAAGCTGGTTACGTTGAATTTTCTAGTAATATGGCTCTGTATGAAATTGAATCCAAACATTGGTCTTATTTGAGGTCCCTGCAGCCAGGCAAGATCAAAGTTATTTTATTGAAGGATTTGGCTATTATATTTTGGTTTTTATTGGCAGGATTGGTATGCTCTACGTTGGTATTATTTTATGAACTTTTTAATTCACGAAAAGCCTGATTTTCATTTGCTGCAGTTTATGTATTATTTTCAAAATATGTTTTTTTTTGCGCTCACGAACACTCCTGTGTACGAAGTAACGTTAATAATGGATATAATTACTGAATGGATGTGCGTTGGATTATTGTCGGTAGTTATCAGTTGAAATAAAGCGAAATTCAATTAATACTTTATCCACATTAATTATCAGCCATCAAGTGGGAATTCTCTTTATCCGTCATACCTAATGTTGCTTAATGCTGACGTGAAGCCGTTGAGACTTAATCGGCCCTCGGCTGTAAACAAGGCTGCCTATTTATAAAACTCAAAAGTCCTTCTTCTAATTTATGTGCGTCATTGCCCTACATAAATTACCAGACGTATTTCAGCTGAGTTGTTGGAGAAACTAAATTCCATAAGGCAGGTATAATATTCTAAGCGCCTGAGGGGCCTCGCGTATCGTTTCACTTTCAACGAGCTTCCTTCATTCCTTATCACCGTTTAATCGCGAATACTCGCTAATAATTGTGTATAATAATTTTATAATTTGTCGACCACTCGTTTAATTATGAAAAATAAACATTTCAATAATTTTTTTTGACAAATACGAAATCCTCTCCGAACGAAAAATTTGTCTTCTCTTTTCACCTAGAATGGATTGTTTTTTTGTCAAATTTATTGACATTTTTTATATGAATTTCTACACCCTCGCAATGGAAGTAACAATAAATCAAAAATTCAGCGGAATCAAAAATACTGAAAATCTTTTCGAAATCTTAGCTAAAAGTAGTATCACCTTTGTTATGTTTAATAATAAATTCTTTGGATGCCATTTCAACCGAACGGAACGGATTAAATTAGGAGTGGAATACATAACGATACAGTATCTATGGCTTTTGTGAAGGGTAGTTACGTAGGTCGATGGTAGGGTAAATTGTACGAGGGCCTATTGACCAACCTATATACATACATGACCAGGTTCCTGGATTCGAGGAATCTAAGACATATAAAAAAAATATCGCAACTCGTATGTATACCCATTTTTTTCAGAGTTGATTGATTTTCTAAAATTGCCAAATAAAAATTCAAATTACTTTATTTCCAAAAACATTCCTCTCGAGCCTGTATTAATATCCGAATATTTATTTTCATATTGCGTATAGGTTGCGAATATTTTTATCATAATAATGGCACTACAGAGGTACCCCTCTTTTCTTAACTTGAGAAGACCTTTCTCTATTCGCAATTTCCCCTACACACCCCCACTCTCGACCAGCTACTGATTGTGAGTAGTAGGGAACGTAGCCTGTGCCTGCGGATTAAAGTCTATTGTAAATATTCCAGTTCAAAACATAACTCGATCAAAGCAATACAAATATATTCATCGAATAGTAGATTACAAATTGTCGTGATCGACGAAATTGACCTTCGTAAGGCCTAAGCAATATAGTAATGAGGAACGGGTCCTGAGGTAAAGGACTTTAGGAGAAACTTACCCGAAATATTTAGTTCGAGTCTGTATGTTTAGTTATAGATATATTTGAAAGCAATAAAGATGTCAAAGCATCCATATGATAGTCAGGTCCAACGCGAGCGAGGCCAATCTTGAGACAGTCTTTATGGTATGGTATGGTATGGTATGGTTCTCCCTGATGAGGAGCTTGAAGACAATTTTTGGTTGAACAACGAAGAAATGAGACGTGTCGACGTTGGTAGATAAAAAGATAACTCGATGCACCCAACACTTGGCCGATAATAAATTCATTTAATTAATTTCATCTAACGTAATTAAATTATTCACCGTTCCTACTCTACTACCCATACTAATAACACTTGACGTTCTATGTAAATTCGGAATTTATAACGAGTGTTCTGATTAGGTACTCAATATTTGTGTCACTTTGCAAATTCTAACCACAAAATTACTTTTGAAACGTGTAAAGCATTTAAGAACGAGCCTCTTCACTTCGACTAAAGCTCTCCGGTACTGATAACTACATGTCGTCCCCCTTTCTGTTATGGCAAGTACAATGTATATTCATTTTTTGTATTGACATAACGTTAAATATTGTATCTTTTCAATTCCCTTTTTTTATAAAAAAAACTCCACCATCTTGGAAAATCAAATACCTATGTATTAAGCTGTACGATGCAGTATTTAATGTATTCTGCAAACCTTGAATATTAATACGAACTAATTAGCAAAATAGTAAATTATCGTTTTAACAGAAAAATACGACATGATCTTTTTGGCTTTAATATTATATTGCCTGTATGAAATAATTCTGAACAAAGTAATTATATGTGCATGTTTTAAATAAAAATGGAAATTTCCACAAAACAAAAATTATTATTAAAAATTGTCTTATTTACAATTTGAATTTATTTTTCATTGCGTAACTTAGAAATGTAATATATTCTTTACGACTATAATTATTATATAATTTTCCCGTATCCCAATAATAAATTGTAATATAATTACTATATTGTGGTAATAAATGAACAAGAAATTTTTTGTCGGTTACGAAGCCCTTCCGAAGTAATTTCTTTATTCTTACACGTGTCAGGACAATCCATTATTTGGCGACAAAGCGACTCGAAGTTCTTTCTTAGTTCCATTCACACACATTCTCACATTCAGACAGATGTAATAACACGGGTAGTCACTGGCCGTGTTTATCTGGCTGTGAGAGAATTTTCGGTGACACCCTATATCTTGCGAACACAAGAGCAAGCTACTACTTGATAAGAGTACTGTAGCTACTATATACTACTAAATAAAAGTATTGTAGAAAATGTCAAAGATCGTGCAGAATTTTTCTTTATTCTTGTGATTGTATATCAATGCTCCACGGAAAGTCCGTACAGAATATGTACAGACAAAATAGGTATATAAGAATTATTCAAGACAACAATATAAAATATATGTGTACATTAAAACATTTTTTAAAAAAATACCTTCTCTCAATATTATAAATATGTATAACCAAACATACTATAGTCGCTGTTCTTGACTCTTGCAACAGCCACAAAGTTGTTACAACAGACAGGAGAAAAATAATGAAGTTTATTAAGACGAAGACGAACATCGACAAGAAAAATTTGATATTCGTACAACGAAATTGAATCGATCCATCAAATAACTTCAATATTCGCACATATTCTCACGACCCTTTTTTTTGAATATACAAAAGCTTTGACGTCAAGTCTTGTTTCACGAGATCTCATCGAAGAGAAAAATGATTTGCTTACGACAATATCAGTTGAACGAATCATAAATAACTTTCCATCGGAACGTGACAGGTGATAAGTCTTGGTATTTTATTAAATTTCAAACTAACAAATGATTTAACTTTAACTTTATTATCAGTGAAAATAATTTAACCCAGCTCATCGAAAAAAAGTACACTTAAAGAGTCCCGAGTGACTTTTTTCCATTGTACGAACCTGTAGAATAAAATTCATTATACCCTTACCAATCCCTGTGGCGTATCATATACGCTATACGCACTATACGTATCTAAAGTTATTATTCAACTCTGTATGAATTCAGTATATCCTTGCAAATCTCTTGGCACTATAAGATCCTTGGCATTATAATTTTCACGAGAGAAATTTGACACCTACAATATAACTTTCCTGCCCGGCTTAGAGGAAGGACTGATTCTTTTTCCCCGGAAATAGACAGCGAGGTAAAATAGTGATCGATGGAAGCCTCCCTCTTCCACTTTAAACTCTTCCAGTGCTCTGGGGAGTCGACTGTGGTCCATGACTAAGGACTTGTCATCCGTATAGGAGATATATGGAATACGGATATGAAATAAATGGAAGCTGGCTATGGGATTTTTGCAAGGATCTATAAAGTCTACACGCTGATAGATCTTCGGAAAAGACTTTTTCCCATTGTTGTAGAATCAAATTAAGAACCGAGATAAAGCTTGATATAGATTCCTGACTAGGTCGCTGAAAGTAATAAAGAACAATGGAGAACAAAATAATGAAAGCATGACGGCCATGATAGTACGTTTACATGATCTATGGTATTCGACAACAATGACCTCACGAGCAACAGGCAGCAATACAATAATACAATGGCGAAAGTCTCTTCTCGTAAACTGCACTTAGTCAATACCGGTGATAGCATTTTACAGCAGCATCACTCACAATCAGATACGAGTCTCTCCAGATCCTCCATTGTTATCAGACGCGGCCCGGCACATTGGTCTTCCATTACTGGATTTTACCGCTGTAACCACTGAAGATGATTTCTTTCTCTTCAAAAGTGGCTGTTTCGTGTCTTCCGAATTACAGTGTGGCTCCTCGATTTCAAGGCGGATGTCACCTGGGAACGGTGGTTTGTCACTGGCGCGGTCCAGGAGGCAGCTGTGATTTCTGAAGGGGATCACTGATTAGTAAATTCAGAAAATGATCGAATAGAAAGGATGCTGTATGATAACTCACTTGGTTGGACGATTGCAGCGAAGACTCCTCACCCTGACCTGATGGGATCCTCTTCTGGAGTTATACCTGAAAACTGTCGTCTCCCTGATACTACTCAGCTCATCTCTTCCTGATGAGGGACTTCCGTTCCTCATAGAACAGCACAGCATCTCCTTGAACGCACTCCTATACTTGGCGCTCATAACATTGTATAGGATTGGATTGATTGTCGTGCTGCAGTAATACAAACACCCGCCAAGTGGGTAGAGCCATTCATTTATGTCGGCAAAGGTCGACCTGTCTGCGTAGACATAGAGAAGTCGTTGAGCGTGAAACGGAACCCAGCAGATGAAAAATGTGATCACGACGGCACCTTATTAAAAAAAAAAAAAAAAAAGAAAAATAACATAGTATGAAAATATTAGGTTTTTACTGAATCAAAGATTAAAGGGATGTAGAAAGATGATAAGGATATGGATATCTTTAAAAATAAGATCTCTATGGATATTGGGGATCAATCGTCGTTTCAATTATTTTGCTAGGTTGGGGGTTAGTCTGACGCTGATGAACTCTCTACCCGAGAACAATATCAAGCGGATGAATATTTCTGATTTGATCTCACTCTAAACCTCAAGTGGTTATGTCTGGGTCCGGGATGAACGGGCTATGTGATATAACATCCCCAGATGCTTACGTCGCTCAGGTCATTCTTCATTTCCATTACCTGAGCCAGGCACATTGGCTGGAAACCATTACCCATAATTACCAGTCTTAAGCAAAGCAGGTACGCGAGTAATGCGACTTAACGTTGAACAAGGGAAGCTTTGTGCACAGTAGTCTTACTGTCTCATCGGCTTATTAATTTCTTTTTTTTTTTCATCCCACTCGGCTCCATCGACGTTGTGATGTCACCATCGCTAACTCGAGGATATTATACAAATCGAAAGGGACTCGTCGTTAAATTAATTGGGTACCTTGATAAGGGAATTAGCGTGATACGCGTTTATTTTGTTAGGGATGGTCGCTGTTATCTTTTACGGAGCAAATATCGTTTTTATCTCCAATTCACCATAAGTTCGAGATACATGATCAGGTAAGGAAGCAATTCGTTAATATTCAACGTATCTATGACACGAGGGATATACTCACTGAGCATTCGGATAATGGCTTTTCTGGATTGAGCCTGCCTGGTCTCCCCGTGAACGGATCCTTCTACTCTAGACCCTAGGGTGTTACTCTGTATCTTCAGTCCCATTCTGATGTAGAGAACCATTATCAGTACCATGGGAACCAGGAAGAATATCAAACAGCTGATCTCGTACAGAGGAAATTTGGGCATGTTGTGCAGGAGCATAGCGCAAACAGCTGACTCGTTGGATATCCGGCCTGAACCTATGGATGCATAAAATAAATTACGTGCAGGTAATTTGAGATTCGACATGAGCAGGTTTTTATCTTAGTTATAAAGTCTGATAACAATTTTCAGATAGGGAACGTGACGTAAAAATTTTGAAAAAAAAAAATCCTGAACCTATGGATGCATAAAATAATTTACGTGCAAGTAATTTGAGATTCGACATGAGCAGGGTGTTTGTTAGTTATAAACTCTGATGACAATCTTCAAAAAGGAAACGTGACGTAAGGATTTTGAAAAAAAATGTCGATCACAATAATAAGTCAGGAAAGAATTTTTTTTCTCACCCCTCGGATACACCACGTAATTTATGTTCGTGTAGACGGCGAATGGGATGGCACAGACTAGGGCGATGATCCAGGCTCCCAGTATAAAGCGCATGGGTCTCTTTAACCCGCTCATGGCATATGGATGAAGCGGATGACAAATTGCCAAGTATCGTTCCATTGAAAATGCCACTATCGTTAATACCGAAACGTAGGAGGACCTTTAAGATTCAGTAATTAATGGAATCTCACGAGTCAGTTAATTAACGGAAAAAATTGTCTGTACAGTTTACTTAGACTGGAATTAAAATTTTCTTATTATCATCAAGGGTTCACCTACATCTCTGAGACGAATGCTCTCAGCCTGCATAATTCTAATCCCCATATCCATGGATATTGCTGCCAGAATACGCTGATCTCATACGGCAGCCCTGAAACATGAATAGTCCTTGACTGCTTTCGTTAGTTCAAAATTCAACGTTAAAAATTTTACTACCGAAAAATCTCGTACGTAATGAATCATACGGTTAATTTGAACATTTGAGTTTCAAGATAAAATTTGAAAAGACTAATAATATAATAAAAAAAGGAGAGAATCGTAGATAATGCTTGTTCTGCTTAAATTTGACTGAATTTATATGATTTTTTTGTACGTAGGACACTGTAGATTATACGCGTATATGGTAAAAAAAGTGGAAAAAAATTCTGCAACTATTCAAGACTAAGGTGCTTTTTCTACGACACAGTTCAATATGTAAACTTCGTTTATTTTAAAAATTCGAGTATCTCGTTGGATAATCGCACAGTTCTGAGCTTAAACAATAAATCATATTGGTCGAATCAGGAGTCAGTCGCTTATCAAAAGTTGATATACTTATTTACGTACTGCCCACGCTGTTAAATACAATACGAATGCATTATTCGGACAATCTCTGGTTGCCGGAGAGCACGTAACAGAAACGGGTTATCATGTCCAATATGGCGTTATCAGTGATTATCCCATGAACAATAAATTTTGTATTGTAATCAATGAGAATCTCACTCATTCTCAGAATTCAATATTTATATGATTTGATAAGAAATTTCTGATCCATAAATCCCATCCATTGGACTAACTATTTTTAATTGGTTTAAACGTTCTTTTTAAGCATGGCAGATTTCAATCTCTTGTAAATTTTTTACTATGTTATAATTAAAGTTGTACCTAATTTTATGATGGTGATTGACAAAAAATTGAATTAAATCATTAAAAGAGTGAATAAACGATAACAAAATATTAAAAAATATTAATTGAAAGAGAAGTTAATGAAAGCAAACTTGTTTAAAAAAAAATTAATTCTAGTGCAAAAATATCTAATCTTTCCGATCAATGCTCTATAAGTATGAATGAGAAATTTCTCTAAACATCAATGTTTATTCATTCCCATTGGCACGCGTTTTATACGATTTCATAAGAAATATTCAATGCATAAATTTTATTCGTTGAAATAAATTATTTTCAATCGATTTTATTCTAATTTTTTAAAAAAGGATACTTTTAAAGTTTCTAATGAATAATTAATTAAATTCCTGTCAATCATATTCTACCTAAATTCATGCCTAATCTGTCACCAGCCTCACTAAACTTATGGAAATTCAAGTTAAATAATTTCCGTCACCTTGAGCGAGTCAGGGTGGCCGATATCGATTCATCCTATGTAGTCTCGCAGCCTCTATGTCCTTAGGAAATTTCAGACTCCTTTGAACACGCCGCAAACCTCAAAGTAGAGCATTACCGAAAAACCCTGTTACCGGATATAATACACACTGTAATAGGAACTTTAGGAATTAAAATATTTATCTTTTTTTTTAACCTTGATAAGAAATTCTACTTATTCCGATATGCGTGCATCTCCTAATCAGAAATATCTGCTCGTATAGGATAATACAACGTTGTAGCATCAGGATGAATCGGAATAGCTTGGAATTTCATGGCTCACAAATAAGTCCAATATCTGTTCAACCTGTCCTTTCGTTTCTTGGTTTTCTTATAGAAGCGCATTATACGAGTAAAGGCGATGTTCTGAAGAAAAAAAATTGAAGCTTGGATGAAAAGAAAAAAGAAAAAAGAAAAAAAAAGATCTATTTGGACCGTCAACTAACTCTGCGAGCGGATTCATCAAGTGATATATGTATAGGTCTATACTATACACAAGAAAGATTTCAGCTTGCTACTTCTACCTAAGATGGATTTACAGATGGACATCAAAATGTTGAAAGAAACTCCGGAGTAGGCTCGTGGGAAATCCAAGCTTTCTTAGTGGTTCAAAAAATCAATAGTTCACAAATTGGATAGATGTGCATCATGTATTTCAGGATTAAAAAATAGCTTGAAGTATTTTCACCTATTTTGATATAGTATATGGAATAAGAATATGCTTGCTATCAATTTCCTTGTTATAGCAAGAAACAGCAATGATTTTATAAAAGTCATTGGTACTAATGCTGATTGTCAGGATGATGCATTCTCTTACATAAAAATTAACATTAATCAAATCGATAGCATCTTTTTATTTTAACCATTTGATCTCGACTGTCCACTCTAAAGTACCAAAATATATGGAAAATGGGAAAATGTGGTGTGCAAGATAAACGCAGTTCATTGCGTTAGTTTAAACAGCAGAGTTATGATGAACACACTGAACACGTGGATACTCCACGCGATTTTTTTATTATTTAGTCATCTGAAAGGCCTCGGTTTGTGTACAAAATATGAATATTTCTCAAATATTTTTTTATATTTTTAAACATTTTCTCTTAATTTCGGTGAAAAACAATCAATTATTTATAACTTTTTCTTGCATCGATTTTCAACAAATATGGCTATTCTATGCATTGAATAACGTAAAACAAGACCAAATTGTATTATGGAAACGTACGATAATCTCTTATCCCTAATAGAGGTTACGAACGATGATATAACATTTCATTCCGTCAAATCGTAGCTGTCAAACAAACTATGAGTTTAATTAATCTGAGAAGAAGGGTCCAAACTTGTTAATTCCCTCTGGATTATAAGACTTCAGGAAGAATTACGCTTCTCGAGAGTGCGAAAGAATTTTTAAGAAAAAAGTTTAAAAGTAAATGTGATATCGCGTGGAATGAAATATAACTTGTAATTAATACCAGCGTTTAAAAAGTTGATTAAAATCGATCGAAAATAGCTAGTCGAAGGAATGAGATTTGTAAATAAGAAATTTCTTACCAAATCATATAGATATTGACTATTGAGAATAAATAAGATTTCCATTTATTCCAATGAAAAATGTATTGTTTATGGATTTATCGTAAATGAAGTCGCATCTGACCCTACAACCTATTAAATCCGAATGAAATTCAATCGGAATACAAATATCTTCAATTGCCCCGTTTGAATCCGATTATAATTGAATCGGATAGCTATCTGTTTTTGTTGATTTTAATCGGATTTTTGAAGCAGGAACAACCGTATAATATATGATTGGCAGTTTCAGGATTCCATTCTGGTATTAGAATTTTGCTTCTGATTGATATCAAATAAAAAAAATTTATATTGTATTTACGTTTATCTTGCGTCTTGTTTGATTGTGCAAAAACAATTGGCCTGTATAGGCTGTACGCATTACCTGAAGTTAGCCTATTCATTTGATTTCTGTAGTAGAAACACCATAGTGACGATTCTACTGAATAACCCTACATATTTGGTTATAGTGAAAACCACAATTTTTTTTTATATTATCACACTCACTTATTTTCACACTATAGATAATTAAATATGTACTCAAGGATGTTCATTATCGAACGGCTCCGCGCCCCCATTGTGCGATAATTACCTCTTCATCCAAACCCGTGACTTCGCAAGGAATAATAAGTCATATCTAAATTCACCGTTTGAAAAAATCCACCCGCTATACAAAAAATTGTCACACGCTATATGGATTTATATTACGTACACGGAAGGAATATTTATCAGATATTGAGAAGCATACAGAATATATGATTCCAGTAGGATAAGCAAAGAGAATTGAGGGGTGGAGTCTTTTATCATTGCACCACTTCCCTTAGAAACGCTGCTTTATTTTTTGACTGCCGTGCAGCGAGGCGAGTGTGAACGTGGTGTTACTGACAATTTATTGAAACGTTCCCTCTTTTTAATTCTTTATCACATTTTTTCTAGCATAAGCTATTGTACGTATAAACTATAAATACCTATAACGAATGCGTGCAGAAAGATGTTTGGTACCGAAGAAAGTTATATTCTACGATACGCAAATTAAAAGAGCAGAAAGTTCTCTATTAAAACAGAATGAAATGGAAATCGAAAGCGAACGAAGTAAGTCGAGTTCAGACGAAAGGAATATACTTCATGCTTTATAATATATAGGTATATCTATATAAATTCGATAAAGAGCTGTTTCGAGAACACCGGCGATAATGCGGCGTTCACAACGGCAAACTGAAATATGTTTTAAAAATATAAACTTTGGAGCCTCGCAGCATTGGAATATTTACCTAATCTAAACGTACCTGGACATTTTAGAGTTTACCACATGCGTATGTGGGTTATGTTAAAACACATGTTTTGGCCTCATGAAAAACTGACGCGTTTCAAACGATTTGATAAGTTGAGATATGGCGGATTTTCTCGATCACTTTGACAGGCTTCACACATGTGTCGCGAAATTGGAAGGTAACCTAAATCCGCTCATGGATTTTCAAAAGAAGAGTATAAAATAAATAATCGAAAGCCCATTGTGAGAACGCTGAAAATCAACTGCATAAATTCCAGGTTTAGCATAGATTTTAAAAAAGAAAAAAATTATTCCTTTAAAATGCTCCAATGATAAATACTACGATGACACTAAGTTTTTACTTAATGGCTATTACAGTGCTATGAGATTCTTATTTTAAATATCTACCACAATCTACGATGTTAACCTTTTGCTATACATATATGAAGAATTCGACTATACTGTAACGATATGAGATTTCAAGTCAGCTGAATAAAGTAGAGGGCATGTTCTCCACGGGCTCGTGTATTCGACAGTAAATTGGATATTAACGTTAGGTGACGTGTCGCAACAAATCGCGAAAACTCGTTTGAAAATAAAATAGGGGACAATGAATTTTCATGTTATTCCAGTTAATCCTACACGTGCGAAAAATGGACTAGTTACGTTTTTGTTGGATTTCCGACGAATAAATACACAGGATTTCCCAAATGCTTTATTCTTTGTGATTCCCGTAACGTTCGCAAAAAGGGAGTCTCCCCTTTTTGCATGTCGAATGTACTTTTTGCTGGGATGTCATACCCTAAAGGTTAACCTTATGGAATTTTCGTTCAATACTTCATTCGAGAAAATGTCACCTTTGACTCTAGCAATTTTTAAAGATTGTAAATCGCTTCTGTCTTCGTATGTTGCTTTCTGAACGATAAGAATTCGAGTCTCATTTTATTCTGCAGGAAGATCGAGAACGGTGACACAGCGTTCCGCATAGCAAACCGAATGCTTCTGCTATTCAACCGAATGAGTAGCCACGTCCTTCTTAGATTTGCATTCAAAATGCCGGGAATTTCTGAACGAATTTTCCAAGATCGCTAAGAAATTTGAGATCATGTGCATATCCGCGTACATACTTTATTTACCTATGTACATGCGCATGTAACCTATGTGAACTTTATTTAATAGGGGAAAAAATACGTTCTTGACTACTGTCTATGTTACGATCCGTGTCCGAAGAGAGTAATGTCTAACAATTATTTTCTTAATGGGGTCTCAGAAATAATTGGTGGGTTTTCGTATGAGGAAAATTAATTGACAAAGAAAGTAATCGCGTGACTAAAAGTAAAAGGGCGTATAAGCATAGGATTTTCAAGAAATTACCTCTTTTTGCTTTTAGTCACGCGATATTCGTGAATCATGTGGCTCGTACGATGTTCGGACTACTATCTAACTTAAACTAAGGGATATTCGATTTATACGGGGTGGTCCAAATAAAGTGTTCCAAGCTGCTTTTTACAAGACCATTCGAGATATTATGTTGGTTCTTTTTAAATTTAATAAATGGACTAACTATTTGATATGTAAAAATAATTTTAAGGACCCCCTATGGGGAAATTATAAGAACGGTATGGAAACAGTTATGGGGAACTTGAAGGCAGTCACAAAAAATATCGAGATCAAGGTGGTCGGCATTAAAAATAATTTTATCAAATATTCAAAATGGTGTTCGTATACTTCCAAATTTTTTATTTTTTTTGCGAACATTATTTAGAACGTCTAATAATATCAACAAAGTAATCGACGTACAAACGGTATGATCTCTCAAGTTCGTGTCTTCCTTAATTGTGGGGACAATAATCATCACTTGTTTCTTCATGTAACACTAGACAAAAAAGTTAAGCGTTGTCACCTCGTTATCTCGTTACCCAAATGGCCTACAGTTTGAAACGTACCCGTTGAATCGTATTAAATTTCTTACCATATTTCTTTAACTATGTAGTATAAAAAAAGTTTTCATGCGAACGTTATCAAATAGGTATTGAATATTGAAATTTATACATACACAGTGATATCAATAAAAAGGGTGTGTAAGAAGACGCAATAATCGATACTCCATCGAAATGCCTGTATATCGGCTAACTGTATTTTCATTTATAAAGAAAATTTTCCTTTAGCGAATAACAAAGTTAATTTCACAAAATAAAAATCCACAGCTTGGTAGTATCCTATACATTTGAGTCAGATAAAAGTTTGTTATACCATGATAAAATTTGCATCTACCGACAAATAGTTATTTTCAGAACACACACGAATATTCACAATACTCCATCATTTTGATCTGACAGTATTTTTCTAAAGAAATCTGATTAAGGAAGGTATAAAGATAAAGCAGATAAATCGAGTAGAAACCATAGGAAAAATGTAATTTCCTCCAGCAGCTTATTTGACTAACGAGATACATCGAAAATTTGGGCTTACAATTTGGGTAAATAAGACATCCTACAGGCAAACCGTTTTAGTGAACGCAAAATGAAATTGGATAAATGGCACATGAGTAAATGAGCAAACAAGAGAATGACTAAAGAGAGGAAAATAGAATTAATTAGATTCTCTTGAGATTCGCCGGCCAAAGGACACTGACGGAAGTTAAGCTTCCTTTAACTATGTATATATGTCCTATCAATGATGATATTTGACTGATCAGCAGCAGTATCGTTACTATGTTATGTGTCACAATTGTAACTGCCAACTTCATCGCTAACATGCTTAGAATATTTTTATAAGTCTGGAGTGATCATAAAAGTGATAATAAATGTCACGATCTGATAGTGTTGTGTTAAAAAAAAACTATAATATCAATGACAATGATTTGCTTACCCAATAAAAGTAACGTTAGGTCAGACACTGCCAAATTGAATAAATAGTAGTTGGTAGCAGTCTGCATGGTAGAGTTCCTCGTGATAACAATACACGTCATAAGATTGCCAATGATTCCTATGACAAAAATAAGGCCGTAGACAACCGTAACAGGAAGTACTGCCTTCAACGGAAGTCGCTTAGGACCGAGCATCATCCTGAGATATTCAGATTCGCTGAGATTCATGAATTCTGACATGTTTCCCACGGGGGTGGGAAAGAAATTCGAGGGCTCCATGATTACGCCAGTTCTTATGCCAGTAAAATGAACCTTTTCACAGTTATCTGTTGATAACAATAAGCATAAGGATCTGCGTAAAATAGACCCCGAGCACGGCACGTTTAAATTCCCCTTTTATAGGATCACTTCCGGCGTACACGAAGAGTCCTTATGTTATCGTCACAAATTATACATCTTTTTTGAAGTTCAAGTTTCTTTCACAGGGATAACGCACTAATTTTTATCAACCCGTCATTTAGCGCCTGTTGCAAATAATTTATCATCGAATCAATCGATGAATATATAAATACACAAGATAAAAACATTATCCGACTTGCACCCTTCGCTGCTTCTCGAGGCGACAGAGATCACGTAAATTCATAAGGAATCGATCTAATTCATATAATCAGCTGGTATAAAATTTCGGTCAAATGATAACGAGGGTCTCCCTCGAGAAAGATAAAGCAAAGTGAAATTGGGCGAAGTGTCAAGTGATACGGTAGAAGATGATTGTAGTACGCGCGGTTTGCCAGACCGGGAACAAGTGACGCTGGCAGCACGCTGCCCCCCAATGACCACGCGCTCCATCTAGCACCCAAGCAACCCTTAACTCCGCTATTCACCCCTCGAGCTCCGCGAGCTCGGATGTTCCAGGCTGAACCTCCAGAACAGCACCGCCCAGCGATACTTTGGCCAATAAGGCGCGCAGGTTGAAGGTTTTACGGAGCGAAGAATGGAAGAGAAAGAAAACAAAAAGAACAAATTAAAGATAAAGAGAAGACCCTTGCCACGTTCTGGTGATAAATATTGCAAAAAGTTTTTCACTATTTATTTCTTTTTCTCTTATCCACACTCTCCTTTTCTTTTTACCCTCTGCCAAAGCCCCTTCACAGTCAACACCGTCTTAGCCACTTAGCCAAGATCAAATACATCGTCTGCACTGCGAAACGTAATACCATACAGTGGCTGTGATGAATAAAAGTCAAAGTAGAGAAATGATAAGGACGAGAAAGACCAGTAACATAAAATCATTAAAGCTATAGCCATCTCTTTGAGGCAGAGCTGATGAAGTCAAATATAATAAAATGAATAATGGGATGCAAGCTGTGGACAGAAATTGCACAGATTAAATGGCAAACGTAATTCTTCTTAGCGTCGTCTCTTAAGATTTGACATAGTCGAATCCGACGATAAGAGTTTTCTGATATTGGCGCAAAGAGGAAAAGTGTATCGATATTGGGTTACGTCGTTGTCTGCAAGCAAGACGAGAGATTGATGAATACAAATAATAGGACAAAAAATACAGACAAAGAAAATACAAAATGAGACAGCCCAGAGTCAAGACATCAAAGAGCTCGTAAGAACAACATACGTGGACGCACGCACTTTTAACATAAACAATGTACTCGCAGCAGTATCTAACCATTTATCATATCCTGCTTGATGAAGTCATCTCTCTCTCTTTCTCTCTCTCTCTGTCTCTCTCTCTCTTCAAAGGCGTTGATTGTCGATTAAAGAAAACGTTGACGAATTCTGAAATTTTTTTCCAAATTTTACCTTTTTCAAAGGTAATTTTATTTCTTCAACTTTTGCTTTCATTGCGATTTTCTATTCTTGGTTCGCCACTTTTTTGGCTTTCAATTCCGTGCGACATCCACGACGAGACGGATCGATGTGTGTAGGTGGATGAATTCCAAAAATGAAGACTGCGCCGTTTGTGGGCCGATTTTCAAATCAAATTTCAATGTTTTCAACAGTTCCTTTGTGACCGTCAATACCGACAGTAAGGTAAATATACCAATTACTGGGCAAATCGTATATGCAAGAGAGGTGGAAATACTATATAATGGACACATAGAGATTGTGACCGAACGTTAGGTGCCTACCCACTGGGACGTTTACCTTACCTAACTGAAGTATCGTAATTCAAATGAATGACAATTCACCCTGTGAAATCTGTAGTAGGCAACCGAACATACGCAGCAGATATAACGAAAAAGTGAAATAATTAAACATTTATAAAAATAACAAAATTTAATATATGTCCCGCGACGACTATGTTAAACAATAAGACACGTGAGATACGAATCGTTTACTCTATTTCTCAAAATATAGTCCATAAAATAGGCTCTGAGGTACTCTTGAAGAAAACTCAAAATTTGAGTTTAAAATTGAAAAAATAAAAATTTGTTCTTTTCATATTTTTTTCGAAAACTAAATTTCAAGACGAAAAAAATGACCCCTATAACTTTTAGATTATGATGAATTGATCAGGAGTTATGAATTTTTTAAACTTGCCATACCATTATTTTTTTGAAATTTTCAAAAATTGATATCTTAAGAACCTTTGAAGATTTAGGGCTAAAAATTTATAGGTAAGCATCTTTTGATACATAAAAGAAGATATCAAAAATGCAGCTAAATAAAAAAATATGATTTTTAAAATTTCGTGATTTGGTAAGGAATGACCCATATGTATAATACGTGCTGCAAAATCTTTCATGGGAATAATATCACATGTAGTAATTCTTCTTTTACTTTTCTTTTCGTACGAGACGGTACAGTCGTACTTGAAAAGATCATTTCTCATACTTAAAATCCTGTATTGCGTTACCTGGAACAATAGGCATTTTCATTAATGTTAACTTAACACTTTATAAAAGTTGTATACATAGGTATAGTAGGTACCTTTACTTCATAAATATACATGAGCATATATACAGTATGGGATTTAAATTTAAAATTTAGCCTAGATTTTTTTTCCTATCTCTTGGTCATTCTAACCTAAAACTGATGGGATAATTTCACTGAAGGATTATCCTATGGATGTTTTTTTTTAGTCAATATTCTAGGGGCCTTTACTACGCGTGCAGAATAAGGGCATCCATAACTACGTTAAACAGGCAACACTCGAACCCGTCGTTACTAACCTAAAATTTATAACTCCACTCCTCACAGTGGTGCACGAACGAACGCCGATAACTCTCAAGATATACTCTAGAGCCTCTTCGGCTGAACAGAATGGTTTGAGTTGGGCCAGTAAAAAAAAGTCATCGGAAAAACTCTTTTCGCCCCTCGAAGCTGCAATAAATGTTTCATACTAAATCTCTTTGCTTATTCATGAGCTGCGCCACTAAGTATCTATTTTAAGGGAACGTAGGCGGGAGAATTGGATATCTCTGCGCTATCGTATCTCGAAATCGTTTTGAGATTAAAGATAGAGGGGAAAATAAATAGAAGAAGAAAGATAGTGAGAAGGAAATGGAGAATTCTATAGAAACGTTTATATGCATTGTAATGTCTGTGGAAAGAAGACATCGTCATTGGCTAAACCGTAATGGAATTTCTGTAACTAGAAGATAGAAATAAAGGTATCGCCAAATCTTGCCATTATTCAAAGTGGTTGTATAGGCAAGTTTCAAAATTTTTTATTAGTCATAATTTAAGATTCTTAGGCGGATAGCCATATCCTTTAGCGTACAATCCAATTTTGTGTCTGATTATATAAACCGTAAATGCCATTCTGCAACGTGAAAACGAACGTCACTAATATGCTGCCATTTCATTCTAGGTAAATACCATTACGAAGTTACCATACACTTTTTTGGCTCAATTCGATTTACCAGATACACCCCCACACTACGTCTGTAACCTTTGATCTTATTAGCTGAAAAGCTTGTCGATTTCATTTACGTGCTACTATTATCCTACGATTCCTCTATTTTCTGTAGACAGTCTAGAAACTCCATAAGCCGTTAAAGCATTCACTAGCTTGAAATAGAAGATTGAAAACAAATCTCTCACACCGATCTATCCATAATAAGGATTAGCGTTACAGCGTTTACCGTCGGACACTTAAGGCATTCCGAGCGCGTATTAAAGGTCGACGTGTTCAATGGTTTTTTTGTTTTTTTTTTTGGGAAAATTCTCAAACGATGATATTCTTAACGAATTACACGTGGGTTTCTACAAAATTCTGGAAATATATGCTAATATAGAAAAACGAAGTATAATTCATTGCGAAACCATACGCATGCATAATTTGTAAGAAAAATTCTACGGATAGCACCGCATGGCTTGCCAGACTTTATTCTTTTGGATCTGCCAAAAAAATCACATCAAACTCGTGAACCGAACATAGACGTTTTTTGTGATTACTCGAGCGAAGTCCCTAATATTTTCGAGTATGTAAAGCTGTACTATCATGAAACGAATTTAGCAGGTTTTTTTTAAAATTCTGTGATACATAAAATATGCCGAACTTGGACTCTACATAATTTTTCAATTTTCGATTTTTTTTCTCAAAAATCTTATCACCGATGATTGCGACAGCATAGCTGACGATGCACAGCATTGCCAATTACTGCGCCGCGAAAACCGTAATTATTCTGATACGAGGTCGAATTTATTCTCTCATCTTTCGATAATACCTTCTTGTTAAAAAATTCGGTGACAACTTTTTTAAGCGCGATACTTAATATCTGAAATCTGCTGAGTCCATTGCGTATTTTATGTTTCAGATTTCAAGATGATTAATATGAGAAGTCTACGGTTGAAACGCGGACGGGGACTTTGTCCATATGCCTCTGTACTAACATTTCATTTTTTAAAGTGACAGTTAATTATTAAAGCGTCCATAACAGAATTTGAGATTTTTTTCAGCACGATGCTACGTGATGAGAATGTAGTATAAAAAAATTATTAATTTCTGAAGATTATCAATACTACTAAAACATCTTACGCTCGAAATACCATAATGAAAATGTAAAACAAATTTTTAATTAAAATCGAGTTGATTAAATATTTATTACACGTGCAAATACCTCCAAAATTAAATTGCCAAAGGCGATGTATATGTATGCACATAGATTTTTTGAAAGTTAAACAGACATAACGGACGCTAATGAAAATGCGTTAGTAAATATACCACATTTTCAATTTACGTCACGGGTACGATATGTCTGCACGTGTCGAGCGTTTCGTACTTCCTGAATCAAATCAGCAACGTTATTACTACCTGTCCGCCTATAATATATTTTTATGCGGACAGTATCAGCTTTATGATTATATTATTTCGAATTAGATACTTGTCTCATAAAGACATAAAGATAAACTTGACAAACCTTTAAACTTGCTTGATGACCCTATTTCATTGAAACCGATGTAAATTATCTACCTACTTTAGTGATGTACAATTATTATAGGTTAGGTACAAATTATAAGATCAAAAGACTCGGTAAAGTCGCGCGCCAAGTACAGGGCAAGAAGCACATTGTTAGCCAGGCTATACTTACGGAAGCTGACGAGTTGTATGTATCTACGGACAGGATCAAATATTATATCCCAAAATTTTATTGATCAAAATTTGACTCGTTTTATTGCAATATGCCATTCACAAGGTAGTATGGTAATATACGTTGCTCTGCTGAGAAAGGTAGTGCGATTTATAATATTTAAATTGAATTAGACACGTGAGTTCTCTTCGCTGCGTGCTACGAATTGAAAAGTGAGGTTAAGTATAATTGAGTGAAAAGGAAAGTGGCAAGAGAAGATTTGTCCAGAACGTGTAGGTAGTTTTATTATAATTATAGACGTTAACAGAATATTTTTTGTATTTATTATTACGTACCTTCCCTACGTAATAAGTATATCGTGCGTGAGTGCTGTGACACTGTATAATTTTACTTGGAACAAGCTCTCTATTCTGATTTGTTATGTATGAACATGTAAGTGGCATTTATCGAGCGTCTATCAGACTAAATAACTATGGAACAACCTTAATGTCGGTTAATAGGTAACGATAGCTGTTAATGGGTTAAGTCCCTGTCAGATTATTTACGTCTACGACGTCGTTAGCTTTCACTAATGTGCCCAAGAGATATTATGATGGAAATTTTCAATTAAGTTCGAGAATTTCTACCCTTAGTTATTTCTGGCTACGTCTAAAACTTATTTGGTAAGCCCAAGGAAATCCCTATAGGAACCTGTGTAATATGTGTGAGAAGGTTTTGAATGAGGGAACGTATGGTTCTAACCTTAAAGTCAAACTAATAACATAAGGACAATCGATTTTAAAACTGTTTGTATATGAATTTAACAATACTCAAAGGTGTCGCATGCTGTGCAAGAAAAATTAATCAAATTTTATCATCGTATTTCTGTTACTTACCTAACTTGAACGAATCTACCAACGTATTGTGAATCCTCCTTTACGATCCACCACGCGAAATTCGCGTGAACTAGCACGGTACTTATATAAAATTTCTTCGATTTATCGAGCCATTCACAATTTATTAAATTCCTTTGCGGTTCTAGGTATAAAATGGAGGTAAGGCAAAATACAAGAGAAAAAGGTATACTATATTTCAATATCTTCTACGGACTTCCTCTTCAGCGATCAGATGCTTCATTTCGTCAACATGTACTACTTTTCCACATAAGAAACAATGTTTTTTTCCAATATTACAGACAATTTCACTCAAAATTTTTCGTTTTTACATAATTTTTTCTTGCGTGAAAGATCGCGAGAAAGTATATCATTCTCCCACCTTTAATCATTTTATACGAAACTCTTTTCGCGGCTCAATAAGCGTTGTAGTTCCTCTTGACTGGCTAGACGACCTTTGGAAACTGCAGGATCCCTTATACTCACCCATCGAGAATCTAGGATCGATCGAAATTCTATGATGGATATCCTGTCTAAAAATCGAACCCGCCCGTCATCGACAACCTCATTCTCGAACCTAGGGATAACTTGGCTACTCCCAAGGAAGCGCATGCATTACTTCCCTTCAGTAGCCACTTCGACGGTGAACCAGCTTATCTGCATTGGACAATTTGACGTCGGCATGCGAGAAGTTGACACTTCACACGCCTTCATAATTTTAATGGTATCTATTCGATCGTATGACGTTTCAACGATGTAAGTGTCAAACTTTGTGAAAAGCATTTATCAGATTCGTCCATAGGGATTTCTCTCTCTTTCCTTTTCTCTCTCTCCCGTTCATTCTTATTCTCTCTTCCCCTCTCACTCAATCTCCGTATCTCTTATTTACCATTCTTCTCTTGTTATGATACTTTTTTCTCCCTGGGGTACTGTACGGTGATGGCACTCGTTCCGCCAGTAGCGTCGTGAGTAATTGCTTAAACGAATAGACCAACATCTGTCTTTCGCATTACCTAGTATTTTCCTTTTTTTTTGGTCAGCGGTTCTACATACGTGTAAAGTCGACCGCAATGACCTGGCATTTGGCGTCATTGTCTGTCGGCAAGTAATTTCTTTATTCGCTCGCATGGCAACGTATCGGGTAATGGATAAGTGACGTAAGGCAAACGGCTGTTAGGCACGAAATGTCTCAAGAATCACGCATTGGTCTTTATGATGTACGTATATAAAGGTCAAATGATGATCTGCTTGCACGAGTGATTTTTTCATAAGGAAGAGACAGGAGTTATGGACCGGTAATAGTTTATCATAAATTAGAACAATATATTTGTTATGTATATGTTAATTAACGTAGTAAAAATGTGATTGCTCGCGTTATAATGTTTCCATCAACATGACGCTACTTCCTTTAATAATGTCAGGTGGCAGGATTTCTCACAAGTGGACGACCGTAAAACGGGTGTACAATTTCTGGATCGGTTCCACAGCTTGGCTAGATGAAAGGAACAGTTCTTTTCTCATTCGCAAAAGTTCCAAGCACCATATATCACTTTATCAGAGAAGGCTACTGGCTGTCGACAGTGACTCCTCCAGTCTGTTATGTGAAGAGGAACTTTCGTTACTGGGCCTGTTTGCCAATCTAATTTTACCAAGAAGAGGACTTGCAGATTCCAAGTCGCGCGCAGCTTCCGGTAGAAGGAACTGATTCTTACGCCTGGTAGGAACAGTAGACTCTTTCTGGACCTTTGCAACACCCTGTCTATCGGGACTCAAGGTAAACATCTCCTTAGCCTGGTTAATGGTGGATCTAATACAGAGACAGACAGGCGTGGGATATACGAGGCAGCATGATAAAAAGGTTTCTTTAAAATTCCAATGAGCTTCATTGCATAACTAACCTGACGGAACATCGAAAGCTGGGCACGTGACCCAAATGTTCAGGATCCTCTTTACTGGAATGACATCTACAGATCGTTGACTTTGACTCTCTGGAGTTTCCTCGAGTATGTTCATATTGTGCTCCACAGCATAAAGTTTGCTTAAACGCCTCACGATACCTGGCACTCATCAAATTATAGAGAATTGGATTGGCAGTTGCGCTGAAGTAATAGAGAAAGCCACCAAGGATATACAGCCACTCATTCAGATCAGGGTAGTAATCCTTTTCTTGAGCATAGATATAAAGTAGTCGCTGTGTGTGAAATGGTGCCCAGCATAAAAAGAACATAAAGACGACTGCGCCTGAAAATAAAGCAGGATTAAAACTTGAAGTAAACTGCGAAGGAATGGAGTCCATTCATTAATTCCTTGAAATCACCACCTCGCCAGAGAAAAAAAAAATTTTGTTCACACATATTTTCTATGTTGCACATGATTACTCAAGATTCAACTCACCAAGCATCTTGACGATGGTCTTCCTGGATTGAACATGACGCGAGTCACTATGACTCTGTCCAACAGGATTCTCAGTGCTTCCCCAGATTCGAAGACCCATCCTCGCGTAAACAATCAGGATGACCATCATCGGTACCAGGAAAAAGACAATGCAGCTCATTTCGTAGAGGGGAAATTGAGGCAGGTCCGGTTGAAGGATGGCACAGATCGCAGATTCATCCGAATAATTTCCAGAATCTAATCAGAGTTGCCTCTAGTCAAGTTTTAGTCTAATCAGACCCTATCGCCAGATAGTAAAGTGTCTATAAATTTTTCAGCAATGCTTCGTCGACCACAAGCAAGCTTATCAGCAAAATCGTAACATGTTGCGTCCGCATTTTGCCTATTACATTGTTGTCACGTCGATGCAGCACGTAACTACCGAATAGAGTAGCAAACAGCAGGAAAGTAGTGGCGATCGGCAATAAAGTAAATCTTTCAAGGAACGGCAATTGCTTTGGTCAACAACGTATCGGAAACGCTGTCTCTACGTGTTGCTTCGGTAACTCACGTTTACATGTCACATGCTATTTTGAATGATCCAACGGACCCGTCCATAAGTTCCACACGAATAGACGACAAGTAGCAGACATTTTTTGCTGTCTCCTTTTTTCTTCAGCGACACTTTACTATCTGGGAATGTTCTCCTCAGGAGAATCAAATTGAACGTACCTGGTGGAAATTCAACTTTATTCACTGTGGTATATACTGCGAATGGTAGTGCTGCAACAATGGCAATAGACCATGCAGCTAAAATGAAACGTGCAGGACGCTTCAAACCGCTTATACTGTAAACCTGAAATGGATGGCATATTGCAAGGTATCTCTCCATCGAGAATGCCACGATAGTTAATACTGAGACGTAGGAAGACCTGGAAGACAGATAAAGTATTGTTAGACATTCATTATAGTATGAGAGAAAATGAGAAATTATGAATAAGAATGAATAATGAGCGACTGTATGATGAACATTCCTTACATTTCTGAGACGTAAGCCCTTATCTTGCAAAGTGGTACACCCAGTATCCACGGATATTGCTGCCAAAAGAAGCTCAACTCGTTCGGCAAACCTACAAATCATCGTACATTAGAATAATAATAAAATTCATATCGTTCAACATTTTATATGAATTTCATTTTTCTCTTTAAAAACAGACTGTGATGAATTTCATATTTTTACCTAATTTCTGCCTACCTGTTCAGTCTGGGCGCTTGGAAGCTTTTACTAGACATACATTTTTACGTGCATTTTGTATTTATCTTCTCGTTTTTAAAATTGGATTGGCTTAGTCTCATGACTTTTTGCGCTATATGTATACTCTTCTTTTTTTTTATCGAATTTGGTCTAGAACATTCTAGAGAAAAAATTATTTGAACGTTCTCGAAGCTTCTTTTTCGAAAGACGTTAAAGATAAATATATAAAATGCAATAAAATGTAGTAATTTTGTCAAAGAAAATTCTTCAGCGTCGCAAGACTTTCTTACCAACCCAATGTAAAGTTTGGTATAACATTAATCTGTGGCAAAGATTATCGAAACGACCCATATCAGCTATACTACGTCATTTCGATTATAAATGGTTGAGTCAAGTTTTGGTTTTAGTAGATACACACAGTATTGAGTTCTTTCTAAAAACGTAAAAACTATGCCAAAAAATGTAGCACTACGTTAAAATAATGAGTAGAGAGAAATGATGGTTTGTGTCGAGAAGATAGTCAACCCGAAGGGTCAGCATTTTTATAGATCAAGAACCAAGAAATGATTTGATCTCCACACAAAACTTTATAGCTTGGCGAAACTTATTGTTAGTCGTTTCAGTTCGTTTGAATTTTGTAGGGATCATCTTTTTATGACTTTCAATTTAAAAGAGTCCTTCTTCTTCTTCCATTCCGGTTAGGCCGTTTAAGAATTCATTTGGAAAAATGAAATTCATGGGCTAGATTATGAAGAGGGCTCCCGTTAGTTGATAACGTGATGCCACATCATATCGCCAAATATTAACAGGCGCAAATGGTCCATGATAATTAAATGTAAAATTAAATAATCCTTATTATTGTAAGTAGGATACCGGCTCTTTATAAAGTAATTATAAAACTTGTCTGCATTCTCGAGAATCCTGAGCCAAGTTATTCTCATATCTTTTCCTATAATACCTAAGCTCGATGAATAAGGCCTAACCCCAAAACGTTCTTTGTTCAGTTTAGATTTAATTGAACCAACCTGACATAAACTACCTCAGTGACCGGCTAAAAGGATTCAGAAAGGATGGTTAATAAACATCGATAATTATTATAATTTTATAATTCGAAGTGGTTGTTCAGATATAGCAACCTCTTACGGGTGGATCAAAGAAGATGACTTCAAAGAAAAAACAAGGCAGTTCGTGACCCTGGATAATTAGTGAGGCCTGTTAAAGTTAATTCA
Organism: Calameuta pallipes; assembly: GCA_030142375.1. Taxonomy (NCBI): domain Eukaryota; kingdom Metazoa; phylum Arthropoda; class Insecta; order Hymenoptera; family Cephidae; genus Calameuta; species Calameuta pallipes. The sequence continues at coordinate 3,053,724 of JARQSW010000489.1, forward strand.
TTGAAGTACGGAGGGTGCACCGTGCCCGGAAAATGTTAATCTTTTCCAATTAAACAAACGATGGTAATTTCGATACTCCACCTCTTCTTGATTCTTGAGACACTTTGAGTCCAATTGATCGATCACAAGAGATACGCATTGTCCCTGTAGCGCTAATTCCCCGAATACTTTGGTTCGAAAGAGGGGAATCCTGATCCCTACTTTAGTAAAGCCCAGAAAATCTTCTACCAACTGTCACTTTTCTAAACCAATACATTTAAATGTTACAAGATCACTGACGGAACGCCGAGCTCATTGGGTACTTTGAGAAAATTGTCGATTGATAGTCGATTTTTACTACGTAAAAATATTCAAGATTGAATAGAAAATTAAAGGAACTTCAGTTTAGTTTGATATCACGTAGACATAGGACCCATCAGGATGTCTTAAAAGTGGATCCAAGAGAATTTTCTGTCAAATTCAAAATTTAGTTTGACCCGTGAATGAAATCTCATGAGCAACGTTACTGTACATAGAGGATGCTTTGATCTTAATAGGGTTGTCAGACTGATCCTTCTAATCTCACTTGATAACGGTTCTACAACCAGTACAAACCTATCGATTCCAATTCGCCCAGACAAATAAGATTCAGGAAGACCCAAAATGATCATCCGATTAACCATGTAGCAGATACTCACGAGAACTGCTTAGTAGGGAAAAGGTGTCTGATGCCATGCATTTTCCCATGTTATTCCCTAAATCGTGTTAGACGTTTTTCCCTGCCTAGATCGTACCATATATACATATATACTGCCTATTGAATAATAATAACAATCGCAAAAATTGTGATAAAAACTACACTCAATTTCTCGGAAAATAAACAGTAACAAAAATCAGTCCCGGAATACTGTTCAGATTTCTTGAGGTTTCTAAGAAATGGCGCGATCAAAAGAATGAAAAAAAAACGATCTCGTGTTCGAAGGAGAAGGAAATAATATAACTGACTCTGTTGGAATCTACTTTTTATACTTCCGCACTCTTTCAACGTCTTGAGCATTCTTGAATTCTTTACAAAAGCTTCATATTCGGAGTAGCGTGACTGAATGTTGACACAATAGAAAAGCTACACACCCTGCGTCCCATTGCGACTGCAGTTGTGCATGGGTGTTAAAATAACGGAAGGAGTGCGTTTATATAAATTTATATAGGTTATAAATTTATTAGTAAAATGAGCTTTGGCAAGGGTATCCCATGCTTTGGACGACGTTAGGGGTTATATAGGCACGTGCAATATATAATCCCAGCTCGACTATAACGGCAATCAATTTTCATCGCTGTCCAACCTACCATCGTAGTTTTAACAGTGGCAATATTATGGAAATTCAAGGGTTACGGTTACGTGAAATATTTCACAATAACTTTTGCTTTTCGACTGCGGACATTATTATGTACCGTACTGTATGTCTCTTTTAACTAACTGGAGAATTTATTAGATTTGATTTCCGGATTCGCCTCTGATACTTGCGGCAAGCCTTAATTAAATCCATTTGGTTGTATACGTTACGGAATCCAAAATCTTAGCTTGCACTGGTTATGGATTTTTATAGTAATTCACATCCTATAATACTTGAAATGAAAAAGGTGTTCTGTTAAGGTTCATTTTTACAAGAGCTTTTTCGAAATATTTTGGGTACCAATTTTAAGAACACAATTTCGAGAAAAACGAGTTTAGAATTTTACATAAGGTTCAAGCTTATAAAAAAACAAATTTTTTCAGCCACTGTATCTTCGTTCTTCTCACGAGTTGAAATTTGAATTTTCAGGAAAACATGATTAAAACACGGAATCTTTTAGAAAATGTTTAAAAAACGACTTCTGCGACCCTCCTCTTAATCAAAACAACTTTCTGATAAGTCTAAAAATTCCGCAAGCAGCAATAAGTATTTCTACAAATTTTCAAAATGCTCAAGGATTACGTGGGGGAATGAGAAAAAACGGGAGCGGGTATCTTGACAATGTGACATCTTAACGGTAGGTCGACGACTATCATGATTATAACTCGAGTATATTTTACATTTTTTTAAGCCCTTCGCAAGCAGCGTCGCGATGCTCTCAGTGTTGACCCGCAAATGACGCAAATTAACTCCAACGCTTTGACTGGCAAACAGACAATATCACGATATCTATTGCCTCTGTACACAATGAGAAGATTAATTTAAAGCTCTTATCTCACCAAAGAGTGAAAAAGAGGGCAAGAAGTAATATCCTCTTTTATTCTCATCTTAAATTCACGATGAATAACGCGAAGTGAAGAAGGACTACGATAATTTTCTCATTTCAGATATAAACTCGCCGTTTCCATTGCAATTAGTCATAGAGAAAAAGTCGCATGAAAATATTTCCATAACTTCCTACGAATAGCAAACCACCATCTCATTGTCACCCTCCAATTTTGGAAATTCTCTAGAAAAAACATTCCACCCTTTGAATACATTACCCTGATAAGATATGCAAAATAGATCCGCGGTGTTAAGACCCACGAAATTTCTACCGTTCGCCCTGGTACAACAGTGAAACGAATGAACTGCGCTTCAGACCTCAAAAACTTTAGTTAAATACGATAATCGTATAAAGAAACAAAGAAAAAAAAATATAAAGAATCAAGCACGTAGAGACATATGCGGACAACGTATAAACTCACCAAGAACAAGGAGAGTTAAATCTGATATGGCAAGACTGAAGAGATAATAATTTGTCGCCGTTTGCATAGAAACATTTCGCGCTATCACGATACAAGTAGCAACATTCCCAACGATTCCGCTGATTAATATTATCACGTATGCAAGAGTCAGTGGTGCCACCAATTTCATAGGCAAATATTTAGGCCCAAGCATTTGTTCTAAATACTCAGATTCCGTCCAGTTGGTATAAGCAGTGCCGTTTTCTTCCGACATCCTGTGACCGATTTCCTTCTCTTCTTTATCACGAAAATTCTGCAGACTCTTGAAACTTCCGATCAAGCAACAGCCTAACTTCGAAAAAGCTCCTTGATGTAATTACAGAACTGGGAATCACGTACTGAAGATAACTGGAGCGTCCCTCCTGACTTCCTTCCTCTGACACTCTTATCCACAGCTTCGCAAATTGCAGCACAACAACGTCTAGATACTATGAGACCCTTAGGCAACCCTAATCAAAACACTCTTATCATTATTCACAAAGTAACAACAGCATTTGTCGTTCAACCAATTAATATCACAACACAACGTGACTAGCATCTCCGCGACAAAGCCGACCTGCACCAAGTTACTTCGTACGGAAATAATTCGTCAGACGCTTTTCGTTTCCATCTTCTCGAACACGTCGACGTCAGACGTCGCGGCAATCAACGCCGTGTCCCACGTACGCACGTAGGTATACTGACAATGGAATAAGAATTTCATCAGTATGAGTTATATCTAATAAACGCGTAACACGCTGTAGTTAATACAGCAGACGTATATTTTCTGTCAAGCTGATGTTTACCAATTTCTGACGTCTTGTAAAGCATCCCCTCCATCGTAGTACCAGAACAACGATCATCTATGGAAAATCATTTGTGACTCGTCAACAATTATCCGTCGTTATTTCTGATGATTTATAACAATAGAACCATATATCTTTCTATTGCATTAAGTAGTAGTAATTTTCAGTCTTGAAATTGATACTACCTCGTTCTCTCTGATTCTCTGTCAGCTCGATCTACGTGATAAAGGTCCTTGACGATTATTGATGAATGGCAATATTGGCGAGAAAATATAATAAAGCCAGACTAACGGATCCTCCAGGATCAGCAGTATTATCTGTAATAATTCAAAATGGTAAGTAGACGCGAAGAAAAGCTAACCTCAAATACAGGAAGGCTGGTGGTGACTGATAGCAAGTTGGATATAACGAGAAAGAATAAGCGAGCAGACGAGAAAGAGTGAAAGACGATGAATGAGGTATACTTATAAGTATAATCGGGTCATTTATGAAGCAGAAAATCGATGAGATGCGATTGTACCAGAACGTTCACAGAATTTTGTTGTTAGTTCAGATATCCCGAGGGGTGGAGGTTTGTAAATTGCGATGTCCTTGAGTTTTTCATTTTGGGTTAGAATAGGGGTGGAAAACGTACGAAATACAATGAGGCTTCAATACTGAATTCAGTTAGAAAGGAGCGAGAAATTCAAAAAAGCTATCGAAATCTTAAGCGAACGTCTAAGAGGATTCAATTTTTTGTAACATCTTAAAAGGAATAAGGCAACACCTTCTTTGAGATGGAATTACAGTCACCTACATGTACATTTATATGTATAAATAGATACTAGAATGCCTACTGAATAGTTTCTGAATTTGCTTTTTACGTGTAAATTTATTTCTCCCTCAGGACAATCTCAATCGTGAAAATCTTTACGAAATACCCTGAAATTCCAATTGATGAAATTTTCGGGATATTATTATCGATACTTCAGGTTATCCAATGATTCGCATCAGTCTGCTGCGCCGTCCGAAGGTATAAGAAAATGTAATTGACAAAATGGTATAAAAACATAAGGATAACATACGGTCAAACGTCAGTTCCTTTACCTTCCGGTAGAGCGTTTTAGCAATTTTCAACCAGAAGCGTATTCGATTCCCTTGTAATTATATTACTATATATCGCACGCAACATGTATAACATGACTCGTAAATCCTGCAGAACTTTCATTAATAGGATTCTGCGTTCTACGAGGTCCCAAGGGCTGAACAAATTTCTTTACCCCAATCAAGCCACGCATAAATTCTCAAAAATTTTATGAATTACAGTTACGATACTAGAATGTGTATCTGATCGTACCAATTGATGCCAAGCACCTGATATCCTACTATTGCATTGGTTATAAACTTATAACATACAAATCAGAGCTAAATAAAATTAGTTTCTCTTACCGGAGTCTTACATAATTCTCCAACGAAACTGAATGCCTATGATATACACTATTTTATATTCTAGTGACATAAGGGAAAAACTAGAACAATGTATGTCTGTATGTCAGTATGTCTGAAAGAGGAGAACCGAGACAGAGTAGGACCGAGCGAGCATGAGAAAGAGAGAGGGAGAGGGCGGGGGGGGGGGGGGGGGGGAGAGAGAAAGAAATTGCAGAAGTAAGTCGTATATCAACGTTATCAGAATACTGGTGATTACTGAGATATGGTGTGATGTAAAAGCTGCACCCCTAGATGTACGCTATCTACCTCAGGGGTGTTTCATATAGTTTCGACGTGGAAGACAAAAGTTTTTCTTGATTATATGTATATTATATGGGTTCAGTATCGTAGTTTCTGAAAAATTGGAATATGTTAGTGAACGAAGACATACATATACAGCGCCATAAAATTTTTATTGCTTCTCTTTAAATAAATGATATTTCAATGAAGCAATACCAAAACAAAATTTTAACTAGAATTTTGTACATTACCTTTGCATCGAACATTATCTCTGCCCGAATCTGCACTCTTTGCGCTTTTCATTGTTTGCCATGTGCCTTTATAACAGGGCTATGCATATAATCTGTAGTATAATATAGTTTCCCACGAATGAAACATTTATTCATTTCTCACAACGTTCACCATTGTCTCATGCAAAGCAGTTGCTTTAATTTTCCAAAATTCAAATTAGCTCATTTGTCAGCTTGTTTGTTCGTTAAGACACAAACCCCATTACCTAGGCGATACATAGACGGCAATGGAATACAGGATTTAACGTGATACTTTAATTATTTCTGCGCAGTCTTGAATTTCTAAGTGAAATTGAAGTGAAAAAAAAATATTTATTACACATGTCCAAATTAAAGTGCTCGGTACATTTTTTACAAAAAAAAAAACTAAGGAACTTAAACGAACATTCAAATGTCACAGTACATTCTTTGTATAATTCATGACCAGGTGACTACTGTAATCTGATTCAGCTGGTAAATTCTATATCTATATGTATATCTATATAAAGAATCATTTACCATAAGGAAAGAAAACCACACGATAGCGTATCCGGAAGATGGATTAATAAAGCATGGAATGCGTTCGGAGATTGGAAGCTGTATTAGCTTCCTTCAACACGGGCGATCAATGTCGGAGAAATAGAGACGCCACGTGGCAGGGGACGATCGTCCTTTTCCTATTCGAAATATAAAAAAGATATGAGCAAAAAATGTCGAATGACACGTGAGTAAATTTCACTGAAATATGTCACACGTGACGATTCTATTCGGCTTTTTTTACCAAATAGGAAAGTGGGATGACGAAGAAAATGAAAAAATTAAAAAAGGGGAAAGTTCGTATTTTGGTACGGTCCAATCTGGTTATAAGCCTTCTTGTCATAAACACCTCCCCTCCATTGTGTTCCCTGAAGCTTCCCCCACTCCAAAGTGCTTCCAAGTTTTAGGACGCATATCTCGTTATCAGCATCATGTGAAATTTCAGTTAAAAATATACATGTAAGCTCAACCACGTATACTCTTGGCGTTATGAAACAGTAGAGTTTGCTAGAGGCTTATATCGAGCAGTCCCAGTACAATACCACCGCTCTCGGTGGTTTTGTAGCCGTACTGCTAGAAAAATAGTTCCCTTAAGACTCCAACGAGACGCTCCTAACCAGATTGGAATGTAAAATGAAAAACTGCTCCAGAAAGAGGAAAAGTTTGTTACTTGGTAGGACAAGTAAAGAAAAATACTAGGATGACAATTTCTTAAGTAATAACCACATACACTACTAGGCATCCTCACAGTAATCATCAATGAGATATTGTTAAAGAGTCCTTGTGTATTCTATTTCTGAACTGAACAATATGAAATTTCAACTTCCTCCAGAACATCTATGCTAGTTCCAACATAACTCCTGTGCTTACTAGCCATCAGAGATAAAGTCCCGTAAGGATGGTCTCTTTGTTAGTATCTTCGCTACCGTATCCTTAGTGACAATGGAAACATACCCATATCCTGGGTACTGGCACAACTCTGGCCATTAAAAAGCTTCCCACTTACAATTAAAAAAGTGGAACGCAAACTCGTGAAAATTTATATCACCTCTTGATTAACTTGATCATAAGAAAGTAGCGTTCTTTCGCAAAGGATATCACCCCTTTTATAAAGACACGGTGGACGAGGGTAAGAAACTGAAGGAACAATGGGTGACAGTAAATTATGAACAAAATTTTGGGAAGCTCTTCTTAATCTAATCTCGTAACTCATGGAAGCTCATGGCCGAAATGATGTAGCACATAGCCAAAAAGGTGTAGGGGTAGAATAAATGTAGGGATAGCTAGTACGAAGGGTTGTTAATGCTTAGAAAAAACCCATCCAAACTGGGGCTGCACAAATACTATAAAGATAGAAATATGTACAGATTAAAAAACTTTTTTCCGTAACCAAAACAAACTGTCAAACATTACAGAATAACGAATTGCTGTTTGGGTTGAAAGCTTATAGATTACAAGAAGCCGTTCATTCCTTCCACCAGGAAGTTTAATTTTAATAATTTTACCCTCACATTGTACCGATCCACCCAATTAACACCGCAACCTAATTCCCACGATAAAAATTGTTTGCACCCGTATAAATTAAATCTAGATCAACGAAGTTCATAAGTACAACCGAATGCTTCGTATGATCTTGTCGAGTCAATATTATATGAAGACTTGCTTGTTTATTTGTTCTCGACAGAACGTCGTGGGGTAGCTACGATCAAAATACGTGACTCCGAAGTAACAAGTAAGTTTAGGCTTCCTCTGAGTGAACTTATTCCATATCAGATCAGGAAATGTTCTAATGAGAAAAAGAAAGAAATTTAGTAAACTCATGTAAAACGAAATTAAGATCACACAATGAATATTATCCATTCTGCTAAAAAAAATATATTCTATTGTTAAATCCTCTTAACGTTTAATACAGACTCTTATACTGTAAAACAATTAATGGAGTATTACATCATATAATGAAAGAATATTTGAGATTATATGGTAAATTGAAATAGCATAAATTATATTTTCGTCAATCTGAATCTGATGGGTCTGTGCTTGTATCGCTTTCAGATTCTGTAGTATCATGGTAACAAGATTGTCGATTTGTATTTACAAAGAGATCGTCATCATTGTCTTCGTCATCATCATCATTATCATCACTTTTCTTCGTTTCATCGGTTATTCCTTTGTTGGCATTCTTAGAATCATCTTCAGATTTTTCACTCTTTTCTTGCTTCAAATCGAATTCCTGCGGCCAACAGTTCTGTGATCGATAAATCTGGATGTGGTCCTATAAAAATTGAGAGTCGTGATAACATTTCAATGATAATTAAGAAAGCAGCAATAACAATATATTTGTACCTTTGTGAGTATTCGAACAATCTCTCCCTTGACTTTGTCGCCCTCTGTTATCGGTTCTATCAAGACGTAATCACCCCTCTTTACCCATATGCTTCTGCGAAACTTGGTGGGCATTGAGACTAAATATTGGTCCCCTGAGGGGCCTCTAACCTCGTGAAGATTGTTACCCCTGGATTCTAGGAGTTGGACGATACTCTGTTTCCCAGTGGGCATACTAAAATCCTCCTGAACTTCTTTCTCCACATGTTTCCGCTTAGTAGCTTTGGACATACTATAATCTGCGAAGAATGACAACACGGTAATTTATTGTTTCAATAAATGCACCAACGCCTGTATTACTATCGTTAGGAAATAATGCAATTGCTGAACAAATCTCGAAACGCAAAAACAGATATAAAAATATAATAGTAATCCTAAGGACACGCGAAGCTCTTGAAAGATCATAATAAAGCAGATGAATAAAGATGTTAGAAATATTTGTTTAAAACACCTCAAATTAATTTCGTATCGTCTAATTTGAACACTTGGCAGACTCTGGAACAGAGCATGAGGAAGTGGGGAATCTTCCTCCGGATTTTATTTTGTGCCAAGGTCCCAAAGATCCTGCAGACTTTTCCAGCGCTTTCCAGATATCCAGACACTCGCCAGGTGGCACTTCGTATCCGCTCTCCAAACCATGAGGATTTGAAGGTGTCTTACAATCATGACTGGACTCTTTTCTCAATACAGTGTCTACTTCAACTGAAGCAAAGAACGCGACAGACATAGGAAGGTCCTTAATGCCAAGTCTTGAGGCACAGAATGACCTGGTCAATAAATTAGTAACGTGCATAGCCAACGCTGCATTGTACTTGTATCGTGAGGGAACCAGGTAACGCGCTTCATCGTGAAATGACAAACAAAATCGTGCATTGTCGCGCATCAGCCATCTCATACAAACAAGCATTAAATGCAAGAAGTCCACAGCTCCACTCTGAACGACCCAGTTCACTTTTGTAGGCAGATACTTCTCATCATCGATATTATCCTCATTGCGTTCCAGGGCACGGCTTAGTCTTGACTCCAAAAATGGCGTCACAGGTTTTGGACTTCCGGCAATTTCCTCAAGTCGATTAAACATTGCCGACTCTGATCCTCCTACCCAACGTCCTTTATCAAACATTTCCTGCATCATTTTACCATACACCTTCGATATCCTAAAAGCCTCGTAACTGGAGTAATATCTGTCCTCAAGATCAGGATTGATTTCCTCACTTTTTAATTTGTACATTCGCTTGCCCTTTGTCATGGCGAACATTTTTCTAGATTTGGAGATCGCCTCTGATTCCGTCATCGAGGGGTTGAACTGTTTAAGGTGTCGTTCAGCGAATTTTTGCCCAGCGCCGTAGATCCTCGCATAGTTTATGATCTTAGCGTGATCTCTTGATATTCCTACTGCTTTAGCAGTTACACTGTGCATATCAGTACCATTGGTTTTCGTACCAATTAAAGTCATCCATCCGAATGGTGTTGCGCCATGGATCTTAGCCCGATAGGAATCACCAATGACAGATGCTATCCAAAGCTCTTGACTATCTACATCAGCTCCAACAATGCTATATCCTGGTGGAGCCTGTATCATAGCGCGTAGCTCTGAACCGACTCTGTCAGATCGCGCATTGGATGCTGTCATCCATGTTGGTTCCACAGCCCTCCGAGTTAAGGTTCCTGAAACGACCACCTGCGGAATGATGGCGCCATATCTAGTGCGTCCTTTTTCCTTAAATTTTTTTGAAATTGTTGGCAAATCCTTATGATCGATCCATATTACCATTTGCGATAAGATTCTATCACGGTTGTTTCGCCAGTAAGAGACCATTTTGGCAATCCTTAAGACCTGGGAGGCACTTTCGTCTAAACCGGCCAAAACGTTTTCCGAAAATTTGTTAAGGAAATCTTTGGCGAGTGGATTACCCACATTGTACGAACTTCCACCTTTATGTGGCAACTTAAAGAACCAACAGCAATTGTCTATGTCAACGTTACACCAGATTCCCGAACCTTTGTAACCACTTGCCTTTTCAGAATCACTCTTCTTTTCTTTCTTATTTCGCCAGAATTCTGTTTTATGAAGATCACTCTCCACATCCTTATTTAGGGAGATCATTGCGTATTCTACGTCATCGTTGCTTTTTGTTAAGTTTGATATCTTACATTGTTCCAGAAGTTGCTTTAGAGGCAATTTTGTCTCGACATTGAGATTATTATTGTAGGGAACTAAAAAACCCCAGCCATGATCCCTCATATAATGCAGTGGATAATTTTCCCATGTTAAGTTCAGTAATTTTGGTGTGATCTGCATTGATGTACTAATATTCTGTGGACCTGGTACCCAATTCTCATCACTTTCTTTGAAGCAGAGCTTTCTGTACCATGCTGGATATCCTGGCATATGTGGCATTTTGGCTGGCAATAGATATTTAGTATCATGTAGGTAAGAAAACTTCTCCTCGAGAGGATCTACCTCGTCTTCGCCATCAGTCAAATATTTTTCAATGTCAGACTGCTCCCTTAACGCTGTCCTCTTTTCTCGTTCAACCTCTGCTTCTTGATTCTTCTCTTTCGAAAGTTTCAACTTCATTTTTACGTCACGTATACTCCAATCCTGGTCCCACATCCAAAGATCCTCCTTATACTTCTCATTATGCATGAGTTTGCATACTTGATCAGCCCTTCTTGAGAGACTACACTTAGCTTCGTAATTCAAATCTTCGTAGGTAGATTCTGATTCCTCTATGTAGCGTTCCCAATTAGAATTAACTGGTAGATAAGCCAAACCAAGTTCCAACATTCCAGCTAGTGTAACAGGTTGAGGAAATCTCTTCAGGAACATAGGAAATTGCTGTTGCAAAACTGCGTGTGTGGCTTCAACATCATGAGCACAATACATCATTAACTGATTGAAATGTTCACGGACATCATTTAATGATCCTTCAATAAATACATCTTTTGATTTCTTATCAAGGTCTTTCCCACAGTAAAGTCTGTAAACCTCCACTAAACTATTCAAGGAAGCAGTCTTGCGCCATTCTTCAGCTTCATATTGCTTCTGATCCGATTTCAATATGGCTCTCTGATAGCTGTTAACTCCACTGATACTAACATGAAGGGACATGGTGTCTATGAAGCGTGCACCTGTACAATTCATCCAGTATTGCTCCTTGATCCGTGTTCGGTCAAAAGAAACATTGTGGCCCACAACAATCTTTGGTTTCTTTTGGTGATCATTCAATTTTCGACCATTCTGCTCGTGCGTACTTTCTATGGGAATAAGCATATCTGTTGCATGTCCCAAACTTTGCACAGGTATTCCTGGCCCATCTATCAATGATTTGGAAACCCATCCATACCAGGCTTTACTGCTCACAGCAGTAGCTAGGGTGGGCAATGCTCCTTCAGACATACAGACTTCCACATCAAAAACAATTCCTTCCTCTAAAGGGTAATCTACACTCTCTACTTTATCTTCGGTATACCTAGTCCATCCTTCTTGAAGTAACCACTCTTTCGGCATCTCAGGAACATCTTTCATAATCTCATGTATGATCTTCAAATATGGCTTTGTCTGTGCTGTTGCAATGTTATAGAAATGTTCTTCCACATTGTGACCTTCCAATGGAGGCAAGGCAATATTAACATCAGGTAAACGAGTAAAAGAGTCTATATTTATCCCAAACTCTTTTAATTCCTCCTTTATGCCATTTAGTTGCTCAGGAGAATATGCAACATCTTTATGGCAGTGTCCAAACAATTGTTCATATAAGTTCTTGGAAATCATCTGCATATTTAATTCATTCACTCGTAATTCATCATCCTTTGAAACTTCAAAATCAACAGGGTTTGATTCTTTTGACACTACATTAAACTCTGAATCTTCTCTTTTAGTGCACTGCTTATTCTCACTGTTTTCAACACTATTGTGAAACAGATCCACACTATCAATACTTTGCCAAATGTTCTGTAATTCAGCGTCTGTCATAGATTTCTGTTTACGTACAATCTTCCTTCTTGCATTGGGGTTGATAGAACTTGCTTCAATTTCTACATCATTTTCTCGTAGATTGTTGACTGAATTCGTTGGCTCATCATTAACTTTAGATTGATTTGTTGTTATCTGTTTTAAATTCGTATTTGAGGTTACGTTAATGTGTTCACTTTCCACGTGTTTAAACTTCTTTAACCGAACAAGTTTTTTGTTAGATTTTGGTAACAGCTCTGCAAATTCCTCATAGCCAAATTTTGAAGACTTATGCCGTATACAGATATTTAAAAGCTTAATTCGTGGAAACATCTCCCCTTTGATATAAGATCGGATATGCGGTGTAAATCACGCGTGACAATCTTGAGAATAGAGGAATACGTAAATGAAATTTGAAGAAGATATAATGAAATATTAAAATGAAAGATCTTACCAAAACGTTGGTCGAATGTTAAAATTAGAGTACTCTCCGTGCCGACCTCAAGGAAGCCTAAAAAGTATCACAAATTGAATAAAATGTTAAAAACAATATATTGCACGTGAAGAATTTCTACTAAAGCAATATATCTATGTACTGTTTGACCGGTAGAGAACACGCGAAATCGATAATGACAGAGCTTCATTCTGTAAAATGTTATTTTTATTTTCTAGCGATTCGTAATCAAAATTAATTATAACAATCGTCTTTAAGTATCATTATATGTAGCATTTTACGCGCCCTTCAGAAATCAGACATGCTCAACAGAGATGAATAACAGAGATGAGTAGGGAGATGCACAACGCTACGGTTTTAGGCGACATCAATGTCATGGCGCCAAATCGTAGCGGCGAGACCAGGAGTAGGATTCCGTGATCATCGCCTCCGTCGATAATGCATATCCCGTCGTAGCCGAGTTGAACGTGATCACGAACGTATAACTTGGCGGTCATTCATGGATAGAGAACTATTTCCCTATGCTTATATTTGTGTTGGGGGTTGCTTTTTGGGGCCTAGAGGTGCAACCCAAAAATCGAAAAAATTTGAAAATTGAAATTTATAGCATGATATATTCTTATACTGCATAAAGAACAGTTTCCAAAACAATTGAACTTGTAAAACATAAGAAAAGTAAATAAGGGGTTGGTTTTTCAGAAAGGGTGGTACGATATAATTCCAACCAGGCGCATTCGACAGCTTTTAAGAAGTCCAAAAATATGGTATATAATAAGTTGAGGTTATCATTAC